>JANHFL010001471.1:51514-64189 GCA_032468155.1 Oxyrhabdium leporinum
GAGGAGGAGGAGGAGGAGAAGAAGAAGAAGAAGAAGAAGAAGAAGAAGAAGAAGAAGAAGAAGAAGAAGAAGAAGAATCTCAGAGTGAAACTACACAGATTGTAAACCCAGATCAAAGAAAGGCTTTTTCATCTTTTTCGAACATTAAACTACATGAAACATGGCTGATAATCTGCTATTTTCCTTTTCAAGACAGTCCAGTAAAGAGGAAGGAATACATTTTAGAAGAAAAAATTGATCTTTGGCTGGACCAACTTACTCCATGTTTACAACATGTGTTTTAGATCAGAGGTCCCTGGCCTTTTTGACGTGAGGGACAGGTTTCGTAGAAGATGATTTTTCAATGGACCGGGATGGGGGGGAGGAGCATGCAAGCTACAGTCTGTGCATGCACAGTTTCACTTACCTGCTGCTCACCTCCACCTGTGTGGCCTTGTTCCTAAGAGGCCATGGGCCAGTACTAGTCCGCAGCCCGTGGATGGAGGTCCCCTGGTTTAAATAATGCCAACTTCTGTAACGATGCAGCCTTCTGCGTCTCTTTTTTCTCTTCCGGCCTTCCAACACTTCTGAGAGACTTTAAGAAGTGCATTCTGCCTGACGGGGTCCCTTGGGCGACTAGTGAGACAGGGCACACATGTCTGGAGACATCAGTTTTTGGAACAACTGACTGTCGTCTGGAACTGGTTTTCTAAGCATTCTATCTCCCCTGCTTAATCCTCCAAGCTTCCCACATTGCACAGTGCCGCCCGGGCAGGAATGAAACGATTTGCAGTTACTCGATTTCAAATCATAGCAATCTTGAATGGGAAGAAAAGACAAACGCCTTAACTAATTTCTCCATGAATCTCCAAGCTAGCGTACCTACTAGGTGGCAATTTATAACAGTCAAAAGGGATTTAGAACTAAACTGAGTTTAGGAATCTAATCCAAAAGTTTATAGTCAGGGAGCACTTACCAATTTCAGGATTATAATGGTTCAGAGACCACCCAGGTTTTCCTTTTCCTTTTTTTCCATACATGCAAAGATATCCATTAAGCTCAATTATGAGAACATTAAAATTGCCATCCTATGTGCACACATTTGGAAGTAATTGTTATTGGATTAAGTGGGAGTTTACAACCTCATCTTGATCTACATAAATAAGGGCCCAAAACGTCAAGGAATGTGCCGATTGGATTAAAATAAAGCATATGGATCTATCAGTGTATCAAAAGGTTCCTTGCCCTTCCATATTTCCATCACAGGACACCTCTGACTGTGCCAGTTCTTGCTTCAGTCATGCTGAACTTGATGGCGATGATGTTCTTTCAGCTTAGTTGTGGGTCTACTTATTGCTTTGTGCTCTTCTAGTTCTTACAGTGAAGTTTCTCAGCGCATGATGCAGCATGTTTTGTTGTTCAGCCATCTTGTAGATCTTAATGCTCTTTAGAGCTGAGAGGGCCTAAGGGCACCCGGCTGACTCCCAAGCCTAAGCATCAGAACCTGAGTCTCTCTTTGACTAGTTCAGCACCTTAACCATTACATTGTACAGAGTCTCTTGTTTCCTTGATTTATTTCCCATCTTTCCTTTAGTTGCTGAAGACTATGTGCATAATGCCCTTCTCCCTTTTCCTGTAGGATAGGGGTCCCCAAACTTGGCAAGTTTTAAGACTAGTGGGCCAACTCCCGGAATTCCTCATCCAACCATGCTGGCTGGGAATTCTGGGACCTGAAGTCCATAAGGAAGGTGATCATGTATAAAGGTTAAGGCACTTTTATTATACAGTGGTACCTTGGTACTCCACTGCTTTGAAACTCATTGAATTTGGTACTCAATGCATTTTGATGTGGAAATTTTGTCCCGATACTCATCGCTTGTTTAGTATTCAAAGCACAAGCTAGAACTTGTTGGTGTTGGCTACCTTGCGATTCATTATTCCTTATGGGAAAAATGTGTTTAGTACTCACTGTTTTTGGTACTTATTCTACCTCCCGGAACCAATTAATGATGAGTACTGAAGTATCACTGTACCTGGGGGTAATATTGAGATAAGATCAGTGAGTGAAGAATGAAACCGATGATTAAGTATTCAAGGCTAGTGTTTATCAGCCTAATGTTTTGTTTTGGTTGATTTTGCTCTTTATTAAATTATTTTAATCTAGATTGCCTATCTAATTTTAGATTTTTAGTTGCTTTTGTGTTTTTTCTACTTTTGTATGCCAGTCCAGAGTCCATTTGATTTGGGCAGCTAATAAATTTAAAATAATGATGATGGTAACAATTATGACAATGATATATTTTAGCTTTACATCTGGGAATTCTGAACGTAGAACTATTATTACGTTTCAGGTCTATTGGAGATTATTAGGGTAAGATAAGTTGGAAGATTTTTGTCTATAAGCCGTATCTGTAAAATATGCAAACTTGAGATCTATCCAACAAATGTATTATATGAATGGCCGCTATAAAACATTTTTGATGGTTGTCCAGGTTGATTACGGAAGTGACATTTGCACAGATAAACATTAATCAATTTTTGCATGAATCAAATAGTGTCTGGAGAGGGTATTTTAAAACTTTGATTTATTATTGGATATATTGATAGATTCAGCTCTGCAACGTTTCCACGGTGCTGGTGCTTCTTTCTATTTTGATCCAAGCAGTTTTATAACCTGAATCACACTTTCTTTTAAATCATGGGTGTCCAACCTTGCTGGCTGGGGAATTCTGGAAGTTGAAGTCCACAAATCTGAAAGTTGCCAAGGTTGGACACCCCGGATTTAAACGTATATATCAAGAGCTAATGTTTATTAAATCATTGTCTGAAGTAATTCAGAAGAATTACAATAAGGTAAAGGTTATTTAGTTTAGTTGCAGTGTTTGGGGTATGGCAAAGGTTTCTAAACATTTAGGTACACAATTTGTTATTTAATTTGTTATCTTGATCTCTGATCAAGAGCTCTCATGATAGATAATCTACTGTGTTTGAGTGAATTCTTTTTATACCCTAATCTTTCACATGATCCCATCAAGTTCCCATGAACATCTTGGGTTCTGTAGAAGACAGGCTGAAAAAACTCAGATCACAAAAACTTCTGCCTTTGAATAACATTTGTTAATCTAAAAAGATGCTATCAGACTCCTCCTGATGTTCACTTTAATTGGTAATTAATGAACTGGCATTAGATCAACACTATTAAGTTACAGGTTCTCTCAACAGTTTTAAAATCTGTTTTGTTTCTAGAATGTTAGCCATATTTTTTTAAAAAAATATATTTGTGTGTGTGTGCTCCTTTTGTTGTTTCTGTTGTATCTGTGATTTACCAATCGCTGATTATTCTACTTTAATTGAATCTGAGCGTACCAGAACACCAACTGCTGAGGAGAAGTCAGCAACATTCAGAATCATAGTTTGTGCCTGATCAAGATTGATGAAACTTTTGGAGGGGAGGTGAAAGGAACATGAGAAGGCAAAGATCTAGTAGGGTTTTAAAACAAGAACTGAACAGGGAGTTTAGCAGCAATTTGTTCTTATTCAGAAACTCATCTTTTTGAACTTTATGGGCCATCAATAGAAACTTACCCTGTGGGCGGCTAATAAATTTTATAAATAAAAATAATAATTAAACTTCCTGCGTGGAATAAGTGTAACTTTAAAGTTTTGAGCAAAATAGAAACTAATTCTGTAAAGGTTGGTTGAACTACAGTCCCCATAATCCACACCCAGCAGTATCACCAAGCCGACTCTTTGTCCTTTGCTTGTTTTTCTTTCTGATTTAGAGAACAACTTGCCCAATTAAGGGCAAAATGGAGCTCACTGAATTGGAGAACTGGGGAAGCCAAAAAAGGAAGGAAAAGGATCTTTGTGCTCCACAAACAAATGTTTGGTTTTGTGGCAGCTGCCTGTATTGAGTGTATTTTTGAGGCTGAGATTCTCCGGACAGCATTTTAATAACTGGAGGCTTTCTTGAAGCTGACCGTCTCTGGCAAATCAAGCCTTTTCTTTGTTGAAGAGTTTGCAACTCTGCAGTGGGTGGGTTTGAATGGCCATCATTGTCCAGTCTTCTCGTCAGCTGAGATAATAAAAACTCGCCCAAAAGATTTTGAGGGTGGGAAGATCTCTCAAGTTTAATCACACTGATTCTGGTTTTCAGCAGCCAGGATAAAGGAGGAGTAAGAGTTGACAATTCAGAAGATATTTCAGTCTGATTCTGTGCCTGGGGAATGAAAGGGAACAGGTCTCTTGCAAATTCAACTGCCTCTTCTTTTTGATGGAAAGAAAGATTAAGTAAGACACTACACTTGGCAGATTCCTCCTGTTCTGACCCAGCCTTAGCAGAACCAAGAGACTCCTTGTCCCGAAAAACCCCTTTTTATTTTGTTAACTGTGAATTCACTTAACAACTATCTCATTTAGCAGCAGAAACGTTGGGCTCAATTGTGGTTGTAAGTCGAGGGCTACCTGTAGTTGAGAAAGTGAACTGGTTCCCCAGTCATTTCTGTCAATGGTTTGGAACAAGGATGGCAACTTGGTAGGAATTGCTGAATTCAAGATCTGAATCCCAGCCAACTATGGTAGTTTCTCTCCCAAAGTGGTCTCTAGAGTCAATGATTTCAGCATAGGATGAGATAACATGACCTCCCGGTGTGATGCTTTCCCCTCCACCCGTGTTATTTCTAATTTCCAAACAACTCTAAAATTTAGTACTCTGAAAATCTGAAAACGAATGTCCCAAAGGTGTTTTTCCAAGAAGCAACTGGACTTTCTTGTTTTTCTTTGAAGACGTTCCGCTTTACTTCCAAGAGTAAACTGAAGAAGCTTCCAAGCTTCTTCAGTTCTGAAACTGAAGAAACATCTTCAAAGAAAAACCAGGAAGTCCAATTGCCTCTTGAAAAAGCACCTTTGGGACAACTGGGAGCAGGAGGACTGAGAATCTCCGTAGACGTTCTGAAAATGAATATTCCTCAAAACTCAATCTTCTAGTCCACGTGCCTGCCAAAATTTGATAAGCCCATCGAAGGGGCATCTGGAAGAAACTGAGGTTGCCTCTCTTGGGTACTTTATTGATTATGGTAAGTAGGAAACATCTGCTGATAGCTAAGGAATGGAAGACTGTGGTTTTTGCTGACCTGAGACTAGACAGGAATGCTGGTGGATTCTTTATTTACAGAGTGATGTTTCTTCCCCCAAGAGAAGATGAGATGTTAATACTGTCCTTGGACTATTCCATAGTGGACAGGGTAGGTCTGCAGGAGCTACTTTCCATCCTATGGAAGCACCTTTAAAAAAAAAAGCACAAGAAATTAAATCAGCTCATTCTCTCCCTCCCCTGGCGTACTGACATGGCATAGTCAAGGATCCACTCAATGGATGGTTAGCTTTGTAGAAGCAAGTTCAAGCATGGTCACAATAAAGGAGAACATTTGTAGCTCGGGGTTGACATGAGAGGTCCTTGGTGCTCTCTGAGCTTGGTTGTTTTCCTGCAGACGTTTCATGACCCAAACTACGTAACATCATCAGTGCTAGAAGGGGCTGTGATTTGTGGAGAGGAGGAGGAAGAGGAGGAGAACTGTGGGGTTCTTGGTGCTATCTGAGCTTGGCTGTTTTCTTGCAGACGTTTCATTACCCAAACTAGGTCACATCAACAGTGCTGGACCTTCTTCTCAGTCCTAGCACTGATGATGTTAACCTAGTTTGGGTAAGGAAACCTCCGCAAGAAAACAGCCAAGCTCAGAGAGCACCCCTTCGGAGCATGGTCCTTATGTCAACAAGCAATGCTCTAGTAGAGCAGCCCTACAGGACAACAGGGCGTGCAGCGAAAGAGGGAAGAGATGTTTCATTCTCCTATAATAGCTTTTAACCCTTGCCGCCTCTCTGTCCTTCCCTGCCTGAAGGCCGGATGGCAGCCTGCTTACCTGTGCCTGAAGTTCAGATCAAACTGACTCCTGCTGCATTGCCCATCCTGTCTTGGCCATTTGTTTTGGCTCGGCTCCTTGCTCATTTCAGCCCTCTTTGTTCTTGGTTGCTAATAACACATTTTTAAAATATATATATATAGATATAAATAGCTCTGTATTCATTGATAGTGCTGGATGGGTAATTGAAATGAAAAGCTCCGTTGCAGATTCTTGCTTGCCTTGCTCTTCCGGAGACCCGCATGGCAGCTGAAGCTCGAGTCTTAAAAAACTGTTCGGAGGGCATCCTCTCTCCGACGTTTGCATGCCGCCAGAGGAATGCATCTGCCATAAAGCATTCACCACCTTGCTTCCCCCTCTCTCTGTCTCTCTCTCTCTTTTTTTTTCTCCCCTAACATTTCCAGTTCTCCCCCAAACAAGCCTCGAAGTGGAGTCTTACTCAGCTCACCCTGGGGACCTCCTCCAGTTGCGCTGCCGCCTACGGGACGATGTTCAGAGCATCAACTGGGTACGAGATGGGGTGCAGCTATCCGAGAACAACCGGACGCGCATCACAGGGGAGGAGGTAGAGGTCAGGGACGCTGTGCCTGAGGACTCGGGTCTTTACGCCTGCATGACCAACAGCCCCTCAGGAAGCGAGACCACCTATTTCTCCGTGAACGTCTCAGGTTTGTAGCAGGCTGCCCACCACGATGAATGAGAGCTGCCGGAAAAGATCGTTTTGAATTGTCGTTGTCAGCTTTACCGTTGTTGTTGTTTTCTTCAACCTTAACTGCCAGTTGCAGAAGATGTGAGACCAGGATTCAGTCTATACCAGGGATGTCAAACTTAAGGCCCTGGATCTGGCCTGCAGGCCCGCCCTAGAAACAGCAAAGGACTGGCCCGCAGTGCCTCTGCCAGTGAAAACAGAGCTCGGGAGGGCCAGGCTCTGTTTTCAGCCGCAATGGCCTCCTGCCTCCCTCTGCCAGTGAAAATGGAGCTCCACACCCCCCGCCCCGAGCTCCATTTTCATGGCAGAGCGCGACAGGAAGCCATTGCGGTTGAAAACGGAGCTCAGGAGCCCCACAGATGTCCCTGGCACGAGTGACGTCAAGCTAGCCATGCCCACTCCAGCCCCCAAGGCCAAGCACAACCCTGATGCGGCCCTCAGTGAAATCAAGTTTGATACCCTTGGTCTATGTGATGCACAAGGGGGCAACTGCTAGAAAATTCTCTCCAACTGTTTGTTTAGAAGAAAAAAAAAAAGCATTGTCCACATGTTTAAAAAGATTCATGTCTTCAGCCATTCCACATATGCTCAGCCCTAGAGCAAAAAAATGGATCAGGGTTTGAAGTGAGCTCTGGTGTGGTATGGGGTAAGGTGGTACTCTTTTGTTCTTTTTATTGTTGGAGAAAATAAATCCTGTTCTGTTTTATTTGGAGCAAGCTCTCCTGTAACGTTTGTTTCTGAACTGTTATTTTTCATTTTAATTGGCCAGGTGGTTAAATTTATCTTTGGAATTGTGTGCCAATTTGATGAAGGTAAGAGGCAATTCCACGGATAATTTTGGTGGACCTCCTTCATTTCATGGGCCCATTGAATTTCATTTGGCTACCCGTAGATAGAGCAAAAAAAAAAAAATAGGTCTGAGGATGCATTTGTTTTGATTTTCCCAGTTTGAAACTGTTATAGAAACTGACAAATTCGTTTTGGTTAGAGATGATACAGATGGATGGGGAAAGAATGACAGAAAATACGATGGCCATTTTCAGCTTAGCAGAGCTTCCTCTGTTTGATGGCATTCTCTTGTAATATGGAAAAGATGGAAGGAAGGAAAGGAAGGAAGGAAGGAAGGAAGGAAGGAAGGAAGGAAGGAAGGAAGGAAGGAAGGATGGATGGATGGATGGATGGATGGACTTACTGAAGAAAAACTTGATTTTCATTTAAAAGACAGCAAGATTCTGAAAAATCTGAATGGCTGAAATTTCCAGTAGCTGAAAATGGAAGCATTAATAAATAACCTTGCAAGTTCTTCTGAGGTCTCCCATCAATAGTTCCTCATTTACTAAATTAGCGTACCTGCCAAACATCACCAGCCACCATCTTAATGGACAAATGGACCTACTTCCTGGCCACTCCAGTTGTCATTCTGAGATCCTATCAAGTCCACCATTTATGAACGGACCAAAGCATTTCCAGGGAATCTGCTACTTCTGATCATTCAGATAAGGAGGAGGAGGATGTAGGAGGCCTCCTGAGCTTTTAGTTGTCTTTTCTCCCGTGAAAAAGCTTTTCATTGTGTGTTTGTAGTTCCCTCTGCACTCTGAAATGCTTTGGTCCAGGAGTAGTTTTATCTTGTGATGAGCTGTTGATAGAAGAACTAATCCATACTAAGTGACAGGCAGGATATTCCTTACAGGCTTGCCAAATGGCCGACTTAATGACAAACATCCACACATTTTGTCCCGCTTTCAGAGACAGCCAACATGATTGCTTGTCGCCAGCTCTGCCTCTCTCAGGAGAAAATCTAGGGATAGGGATAGTGACGCCTGAAACATAGGATATCTCCAGGGTCCAACTTTTGTGTGAGGACAAGAACCTTGCTTTGCTGAATCTGAAGAAAACTTGACATAACAATAACATCCCAGAAGTCCAGCACAGAATGAGCAAGATTGCCTGCTCTTTTCTAGGCTGGATTTTATCAGTGAAGGAAACACATTTGCCAGTGGCAAACATTTGTGTGAACTCTTCTGATCAAAACAATCAATGTTAGTTTCCTGTTGAATTTATCCACCTTTCCATTCCCACCTCTTGTTACGCCATGCAATGATAGCAATAGCCCTTAGACTTATATACTGCTCTCTCTAAGCAGCTTAGAGAGTCAGCCTCTTGCCCCCCAATAATCTGAGTCCTCATTCTACTGACCTCGGAAGGACGGAAGGCTGAGTCAACTTTGAGCCCGTGAGAATCGAACGGCTGACAGTCGGCAGAATTAGCCTGCAATAACTGCATTCTAACTACAGCGCCACCACAGCTCAAAATATTTTATTCCTCCTCATATCACATTATGAGGAATCGGGTATTTCCAATACTCTGAATCAAATTTCCTACAGATGTGTTTGTGGGGCTCACAAGATGCATAAGTGGAGGTAGTCCTCACTTAACAACCACAATGGAACCTGCAGTCTCCCTCATAAGTTGTGGTGGTCATTAGGCGGGTCACCACGTGGCCCGGCTCAACTTTACAATCATTTTTACAACAGCAGTAAAGCATGGTTGTTAAGTGAATCACATGGTCGGTGAGTGACTCCGTTCTCCCGAATGGACATTTTTGGCCAAAAAAAAAAGCACAGACTGTTGTCATTTTACCTCAGGATGCTGCAGCCGGTTGTAAATGCAAGCCAGTTGCCAATTGCCCAAAATGTTGTGCGTGTTTGTGTGTGGATGTGGATGTGTGTCGACTTTGAGGACAGACCGTACGTAACTTTTGGGAGGTAGTTGTAAGTGACCGCTTAAACAAGACTGCCTGTGTATATAATAAGGCAGTTAAAAAAGAAGACACTTCTGGCCTTTTTTTAATTCAGTGTTTCTCAACCCTAGGAACTTGAAGAACTGTGGACTTCAACTCCCAGAATTCCCCAGCCAGCATGTCTCACTGGGGAATTCTGGGAGCAGAAGTCCACCTCTCTTAAAGTTCCCAAGGTTGAGAAATGTCTTATCTCATTGGGAAAAGCTCGTTTTCTCTACACATATTTACCATTTCTATCTTCCTTAGATGCTCTTCCCTCTTCAGAAGATGACGACGATGACGATGACTCTTCCTCAGAAGAAAAGGAGGCAGACAACTCCAAGCCGAACCGTACGTTAATCAGCATCTCTTTTCCTACCTTGTTCAAAAGCAACGATGACATCTTGCAAAACCCAGATTTTTCCAAGCGAACCGACTCTTGTGTAGAACCCCTTATTTTTTTCCCCTTTTTGGCAGGGACGCGTCTAACCCATGGACAGGGTGGATTTGATTTAAATCAAGTTGACTTAAATCATGATTTAAATCACCGGTCAAAAGGCTTGGTTGCAGCATGAAAAAGGTCATAAGTCACTTTTTTTCGATGATGTTGTAACTTTGAACGGCCACTCGATGAACCGTGGCAAATGGAGAACGACCTGTATAACTAAAACATTAGTTGAATATTCCAGACCCAATTAAAAACAAAAAAAAAGCTGTGCAGTGAACCATATTATGAGATTGGTCCTCTAATGTCTCCCGTGGTCAGAAGGATTCCATGCTAGGTTAAAGCATCCAAGTTTTCAACAACCCAAATTGCCCAGGATCTTGAGTGGTTCAGGAGATGCAGATAATGACTTGGCTGCCAAAACTTCCAGTTAGGACTCGAACACCAACAATTCTTGACACTTCCTCCCCCCCCCACACACCTTTCAGTTGTCTTTCTGTTGGAACATCTCCCGTATCTTTGCTCACCTTGCATTGAATGCGTTACCTAACGTGCAACATATTTGTCGGTTCTCCTGCAGAAGTCATCCCACCTTACTGGACCTACCCGGAGAAAATGGAGAAGAAACTCCATGCAGTTCCTGCAGCCAAAACTGTGAAGTTTAGATGTCCCTCTAGTGGGACGCCCACCCCTTCACTGCGTTGGCTGAAGAACGGCAGGGAATTCAGACCCGATCATCGCATTGGTGGATACAAGGTAAATAATGATGGCTTGTTGTGTTTGGCTTACTTTTACAATATTTGTTTCTGCAACACACAAGGGTTTCTTCTTTAGGCAGCTATTTGATTTAAAGAGGAGGGGGCTCCCATACAGACTACACGTAGCCTCGACTTACAACCACAAGTGAGCCCAAAATTTCTGTTGTTAAGTGAAACATTTCTTAAGTGAATTTTGCCCCCTTTTACAACTTTCCTTGTTAAGTGCATCGATGCAGTTGTTAAAATTAGTGATGCAGTTGTTCAATGAATCTGGCTTTCTCCTCCCTCCCTTCCCCCCCCCCCAATTGACTTTCCTTGTCAGAAGACTGGAAGCGTCATAAGTATGAAACCAGTTGCCAAGTGTCCATATTTTGTCCCCACGACCTCAGGGATGCCACAGTGGTCGTAAGCGTGAAAAACTGTCTGGAGTCACTTTTTTTCAATGCCGTTGTAACTTTGAACGGTCACTAAATGAACCATTGTACGTCAAGGACCCTCTGCTAAGTTCAGGATCTGCAATTATCTCGCTGCACCACAGGATACAAGGAAAAAAAGGGGTTTTGTCCTCAGCCTTAACAGTTTAAGGTGAAGTGAGGCAATAAAAGCTTCGCCGGAAGGGCTCCTCAGTTATGCCAACCTCCATCTCACCTTTACAATCATTCCCCAGCAAAATAAGGGAAGGAGGGGCAACCTGTGGCCCCAGGAGACTTTGGGGTCCCCAAATTCTTTTGCCTGGAGCCTCACCTTATCTCTGTTGCTGAAAAACAGTGGATTGGTCTCCTGCCATTTTGAGCCAGAGAAGTCGCAATAGCAGTATTTTTTTTTTGTCCTCTCGGGTGTTTTAAGACAACCTTCCTCCCCATCTGGAAAACTGGCTAGGGGAAGGGGAGAGAGGAGTGAAATCCTAGCCTTTCCCCATCAACTTTGGCCTCCCTCCCACCAAAAATAACAATCTTAACGAGTTTCTCCTGGCCCACAAGTTTGCTTTTTAACAATCGCACGATCCGTTTCACAACTCTTGGCGCGATTAAAAACAAAAAACAAAAACACTATATCGTAAAATCAGGGGCAATTCTCTTCCTGGCCGCCTCGCTTAGCAGCAGAAAATCCTGGTCCCGGTTGTGGTCATACGTCGAGGACTGTATTCGCCACCGCTGTCCTGGGTAATTCTATCCAGGAGCTGGCTGAGCTGAGCAGAGCCTCCTCGCCCCTGCGCTCTCTTTAAAGCCAAGCGAAGGCGTTTGGCTGGACGCACAACAGCCTTGGAGGGCTTATTCTGGCCCTTGGCAAGAGGTTTGCTCTTTGCTTCGGCTGTCTCTCATCCTTTTTGCCTCTCCGTTGCGCAATTTATTTCCATCCAGAGTGACTCAACCATCCTGGCCTGGGCCCTCTGTGCCTCCCACTGCAAATACAAGCCGGGCTGCTGGGTTAATAAAACAACTCCTGTGAGCAGTAACCACGGTGAAAGACAAGAGGCATCCTGTTTGGTGTTTCCCCCCCACCCCTCTTTTTTTTAAAATATATATATATTTAAGATATATATATATATCTTCAGGGCCACTTGAAGACGTTTCACCCATAGAATCAATACCAGCTTTAATGAATCGACAGTCACTGGCAGTTGTTTGTGTTGTTGTTGTTTTTTCTTCGTTCTGTGCTTGGACTAGCTGAGATCTCGGTCACTTCCCCAAACAAGCAAAACCTCTTTTCCGGGAAAAGGTTGGGCTCTTCTGGTTGTCCCTGTGTGGCTCTTGATGGTCTTTGTAGGCGATGAGCCTTGGCGGATGTTGCCTGCAGCTTGGCAAAGAGAAAAGTGGTTTGCTGAAAAACGTGGCCTGCATTAGGTTGAAAGTAAAAAAAGGCTCGGATCTCAGGGCCCTAAAGGTTTATTACCGTGGTTGACCCTATGGAAATTATTGTTTAAAAGATCATAGATGTGAGAAATGGGGAGAGAGAGAGGTGTTGCAACGTAGGTTATCCATTCCATGCTGGATTCATAGTGGATACTTTTCCCATCACAGGTGATACACTCCTTCCTTCCTTCTTTCCTTCCTTTCCTCCCTCCCTCCTGTTCCTTGCCTCCCTCC
>JANHFL010001472.1:14618-28000 GCA_032468155.1 Oxyrhabdium leporinum
CAGCCAGACATACTCTTATGGGATTTGAACCCGGGCTGCCTGCAATGCAGGCTTGTTATCTTAACCACTGAGCCACGTAGATTTGATCACTCATGATCACTCATCAGTTATTGTTCAATCTTGTATATAATACATAGCATGGCTGCTCCCAGCTCAAACACTCCAGTCCAATTAAGCTCACTTTCATTTTCACCATTGGTTCCTAATATTCTAGTTCAGAGTGGTTAGATCTGACCCATAGGGCTACCCTGGAAACAATGAAGGATCAGCCCACGGTGCCTCTGCCAGGGAAAACGGAGCGTGGGAGGGCTATGTGAGCCCTGCCCCGAGCTCATTGGCAGAGCGCTGCAGGAGACCGTTGCAGTCGGGAGTAGGAAGAGTGGCCCCAACATGAGTGATGTCAAGCTGACCATGCCCACCCTGGTCACACCCGCCTGCCCCCCTGAGGTCAAACACAGCCATGACGCGGCCCTCAATGAAATTGATTTGACACCCCTGTTCTAGCTATCTCTGCCCCATTGTTTCTGCTTCTGCTCTCCTGTCTTGACTACCCACTTACGTGTCTATGGAGATTGTCAATCATCCAAGTCATGGTTGTCCCAAAGGTGCTTTTTCAAAAGGCAACCAGGCTCACTTTGTTTTACTTGAAGACATTTGACTTCTCTTCCAAGAAACATTTTTAGTTTCTTCATGACAAGTGAAACATCTTCAAGCAAAGCAAACCAGTTGCCTTTTTTTAAAAAGCACCTTTGGATCACTCACGTGCATGTTAGCCATTTTATGCTCCCCTCCCTCTTTCTCTCTTAGCTGCCTATGCTATAATAGCAACTACTACCTAATACCACCACCAAGAAGGCTCTCCAAATGTTACTTGCCTATTCCTGAAACTGGTTTACACTCTTGAACAACATCTTCAGAAGAACAGATATTGGTAGAATTCACAGAGTTCATATTGTTGCTTTTTTCTTCTCATTATCAGCATTTTGCACTGGCTGCCCATTTCTTTTTCACCCAGTTTCTTCTTCACCGCAGACAACAACAGAAACAGCATCCACTCACTTAAAGATTCCTCTAATTTACTTTTTCTGTCATTTTCACTTATCTGCAGAAATTTTCAATATACATAATTATTCCACATCAACAACAAAAAGAACCCTGGTCAGCTGTTAGGCTCCAAACCAAGAAAGCAATATGGTGATTTTTCCAAGCAGGTTTCTTTATTGTTGCACATTTATAGACAGAACACCTTCTACATCAAGCACATACTTTGAGAACTTAGGGAGGAGCTGTCTTCACCCTCTTTCTCACGCACAAAATTGAACTGCTTCTTATTCCTCTGGAATGCATTCCCCTCCTCCTGGAAATCCAGCCTACTACATTCTACCATATCAGCTGAATCTAGAAATCACATCTAGGAATCATTTTTTTTAATCACAATAAAAACCCACAACTAACTACAACATCATGAATTCACTAAAACTTATTTCCAAGATTAGTCATATTTTTCCAGTATAGTCTAATTAATTTTACTTCTAATTCACTATACTGAAATAAATCCTTAATTTGGATAAAATATTCACCCAGGAAGTTGAGTTTACATTAAAAACGACAGTGAAATAAATATTAACAAAGCTAGGATGTATATGCAGGCTTAAAATTAATCAATTAAGTACATTAATACCTTTAAAATTTATGAAACATTTTTCTTTGGATCATGAAGGAAAAGGTTGTTATATTGTTTGTATGAAGTCTTTTTCCCACAAATATCTTATTTTAATATTCAAGATGGCATCTGACAATCCTGATATATTTTATTTGAATTCCATCAATAAAGAAACATGACCTTATATTTTGATAAATTAATAATTTTGCATCTGTATTTTAATATTATAGAGGATACTGAGTTTACAATTTAGACGTATTTAATAAACAGCTGTAAATTCTATTAAAGCCACTAAGGTTGCAGCCACTGAATTCTAGAAAAGGTTAACCGTTTCTTAATTTTAATGTGCATAATACAGATTTTGTAATGAACAAGCTATTTTGTTCAGAATTTCCTACTTATTCAATATACAGTAATGTATGTAGTAGACTATAATAGACTCCCTACAGTAGACTAATTTTAATCACTTTTAACCCGTATATTATTTTCCTATATTTATGGCCCCTTTGCATTATGATACATTTACATCTAACTTACTATTCTCTATATAACTTTTCTCTTTATAGCCATAAAGATATTTCATGACAAACTTTGTACAGAGTAAGACTTCTTATAATTCTTTATTTGCAGTAGCATTGATATACTGATTCTGTTATTTGACCCACTCTGCAATGTACTTTTACAAAACCTTCTGTCCTTTCCAGATACATTCTACTCATTCTAATAAGCCTAACCCTCAAGAATCAAAAAGCTGAACAGAAGCCAATACTACCAATCTTAAAATATATTTTGGGACTCAGGGGCTATAGAAGCTACATGGAAAAACTCCAAAATGTGTAAGATGATAATCGAAACTCTCTGAACAATGTCAAATTTAGGTCACAAAGACATAAAGTCAGAATATTCTCAATAGTAGTTATTCAAGGATTTATTCTGAAGGATTTAGCAAATTGCTAATTAAGGCATTTCCCCAAGCATTTTTAAAGAATAGTAATTGCATTGGCTTTGAATTATTGGAGTCAAACACCTATTGGGATGGTTTTTAAAGAATAAGGCTGGTACCCAACCTGAGCTTTATGGACAGTACTGAATGAACTATAATCCAATAATAATTGCTCTAAATTCAGTCCAGATTACATTGCAAGATTCACCTCTGTCAAAAATACTGAGATAAATACAATTCAAGCTCAGATTTCTGTAGTGCAAAAACATAGACTGATTGTTCCCCAGCTGTTTGTTAAGAAACATTTGCTTTTTAAGGTTTATAAAGTCAGAGAGCCTAAATCTTGGAAAGGTCTAAACATAAAACTGTATATTTTCATCAGTATAAAAATGATGTGACTTTAGAGAATATTAACAGTAATTTCTGTGACCAAAAAGTGCTGTGTTTTGATTAATCAATTATGCAAATAATCACCATGTCAAGGCCAGTAAAGACTTATTTAATGACATTTTTCATGCATCCCGTAACTTTAATAGATTATCATCTAGCTCTATATTGACAGAGACATCCACCAAAGCAGATTGTCTGACCCCATGTAGCAGTCCATAAAATCATTTGTCCAGACTGTGAAAACAATTGTTTATTGAAATAAATTCTCCTCCCTTTCCCCAATCTATTGATTGCTTCAGAAGAGCAGGTGAGTGTAGCACAGCGGTAAGCTTGTTCTTCCACTGTATGCCTTATTCTCTTGGAAAAATGCCTTCACACAAGGAGGCTGCGAATGAACAGGTTCCTGGGTTTAATGTATCAAAATTGGCTCCATATTCCTCTTTACAGTCCCAAAATGATCTGTAGTCAGCTTGTGCTTTTAAGAATAATTCAGTCCTTTATTGCTTCACTTCTGTACGGAAGACAGAAATAATCCAGAATGAAAGGACTATTGTGCACTTTAAACCCTTGAGGAAAACAACAACAAGGTTAATTTTAGGAAGAAGTTAAAGAACCCTGATATCCTGCTCAAAGCCGCATTGTGTGACAGATAGTAGAACGTCTTAAAAGCGATGTCATTTTCAAGAAGCAGAAGGAGAAAGAGGGCTAAGAGGAAAATTCAGAATTTCATTTTTGTAACACTTCTCGTATAAAAGAAGAACGACGCACTCCCATTAAATAGAAAGCTATCAGATTCAATCAGCCTAACTACATCTTGCATTTCCCCTAATTTTTGCCTAACACCCATCTTGTTTCCTTTTCTTGCGACAGTGCTGAAGGAACAAAGCTATCAAGCAGAGCAAAACCAAGATGCCTGTCCTTAATTCCAGATGTGGGTTGCAGAAGTATTTATTTAAAGTATTCAATTTCTACATAGGCAATTGAGTTCACAGGAATCTTGGGCTCTTACAAAGAGCCACTATCCAGATACTGCAGTCCGTTTTGCTAACCATGATCCAATAAATCATAAAGAGTCTATCTCCCTCCCCAGCAACTAAGGAAGGGCCTATATTTAACCCCATGGAATTTGCAGTATATTGAGCAAAGCTCGGGTGTTCCATGGACGTTATTTCTGTGCTGATGCTTTTATTCCAACTGATCAGCTCCAAGCTACATCAAGCCAAGAAATTTTGCCCCAGCTAACACCCAAGCTACATCAAGGCAAATAAGCTTCAAGTAAAATTGGTCTTGAAGAAAAGGGTATGATCCACAATATTGGAACAGGCAAAAAGATACAGGCAAATACATCAGAAATAAAAGCAATTCCTAGCCTCAGGAAACAAATGACTGATCTTTTCTTTCTCCTCCCAGTAACCTGTTAGAAAATAAAACTTCCTCAAAAAAACCTTTTGCTTCCTTAAAAACAAGAGTGGAGGGAAGAAATTAAATAAAGTGATTAGACAAAGATGATTTGTAACTTCCTGTTACTGTGGAACATAGTTATACAACATAATAAAACCTTTATTTGACACATACAGTATGTTTAAAAATTATATATTAGATCCATGACTTTACACTTTTTAACCAGTACAACTGGATAAAAATTCAAATATTTCAAAAATAAAGTTGCATTCCATGAATTTTGCTAAAAATAAATGAGATCTAGGGAGGAGGGAGAAAATGAAGTCCAACACTAGTTATGAATGACTCAAGACCTCCATCTAGTGGCTACACAAGATTTAATGTTCATTTCCAAAATTTAATATTCCATTTCAATATGTCTTTTTTCCCCTACAGTGTTTCATTTCAATTCATGAAACACAGGGCCAGCCCTTCCATTAGGCAAAATGTGGCCTGCTTATCTCAGACAACAGATTCTAGGTATCATAGTTGTTTCTTTTTAATGAATAACAGTATACAAATTAAGCAATTAACAATAACTATAATAATGACATCTAGATTGGCCATCTGTTGGCCATACTTTTACCATTCTAATGTTTCCACTGACAATTTCAAGTGGGAGCAGTATGGTCTGCTGACCACAGTCAGCATACCAACAGTGGTAGTCCGCAGGGACATATTCACTCAGTATGCAAGCTAGATTATTTGAAAACATTCCAGGATCCTGGGATCTCTGTTTTCAGAACCAGAAGAAAGGCAGCAGAAATTAATAAATTCATGTCCTATGGGAACCTCTCCTAATCTGATGTTTTGTAGATCTTTGGACTTCTAGAATTCTCAGTCACTGGTGGACAATTCTGTTATCAGAAGTGCACATATCTGGAAGACACCCAAATTGGGGAAACCTGGATCTAGAAAAACAAATTGCTTAGATCTAGGAACTGCTCCTAAACCATGTTCCTAAACCTAGGTTTTGGAAACTAACTAACTAGAGGATGAGATAGACTTCTGTTTCACTCCAGTGGCTGAAATCTTGAAACCTAAAGCCCAGTCTTCTAGAATGGAAGAACATTGGAAGAACACTAACATCAAACCAGAATTCACCTCCAAGATTGTATGCAGGTATTTACTTACCTGGGAATAAGTCTCACTGAACTCAGGAGAATTTACTTTGAGAGACCACCATAAAAACAAAGGAAGCATCAGAAAGAGATTCTGCTGCTGCTTCGTTCTTCCTCCTCCTCAGCAGCTTTCACTACACTTGTGGCTGTCTCATCCATCAGATACCTCCTCAAAGGAACCACCACAGCTGCGTCTTCAGCCTTGAGAAGAGCTTCATGGTTCTCAAGTAAAAATAAATACAGCTTTTGAATCAAGAAATGTTGTCTCTTTATATACTATAGGTGAACATGGTGTTTGCATATCACTTTCTTTCATACGTTAAACTAAGCTGAGTTTTAGGCAACAGGCATACTTCTAAGTAAGTCTATGCAACAAATTCAACGCTTAGCTTAGGTAGGAAATATCTTTAGTGAGTCTTAACTGCTGAGTTAATGCACTTAAGATTGCTCTTCACATTTCGGTTGATCAATTCAGAAAACATGAAGTATCTGTTTGTTCTACCAATATTAACAACATTAGCAAGCCCAGCATCTGGCTGTAATATGTACCCACTATAGTTATATCTAGACAATTCATCATCCCTCATTTATTCCATGATGTGGCTGAAATAATGGAAGGTTCGATGCATCTGGGGAGATTCCAGGTTGGAGAAAGCTGTCCTGCATTTTGCATTGTTCATTTCTATATGACGTCACCTACATTTCCCTTTTTCCACAGATATCCCCAGATGTTTGTGAGCTGTGTGGTTTGAGCATTGCTCTCCGAGTTACTAAAAATTGGGTGTCCTTATTCCTAGGCCAGGAACTCTCTTCCCATTAGTTCAGTGGGCATACATTTTGTAGAACTATGCAGTGCTGCTTGATAAGATAGCAGGAAGGAAGCTATTTTCTGATTTACAGATAGTATATCTGCCTTCACAGTTTTCATGGCAGTTTTAAAAGTTCTAAACACATTTGGTTTCCCATTTGCACTTACTCTGATGGCAGAGAGCAGATAAAAACATGTCAAATATTATCGCACTGGCAAAGGTTCCTCATTATTTGAGATACAGACCTGGGCCCATTTTTATCAGATTTCAATTCTTCAGGTAAACCATGATTCACAAAGTGAAGCATTATGCTGTAATGGCTACATTAACAGGGGACACAGAGATAAAATTCTGGTCATTTTGACTGCGCACCTCCTATCATTAAGACCCTTTCATTTTAGGAGAAGATTTGTTGGCAAAGATTAAGGCTTCGGTTGGATAAATTGTCTGGAGTTATAAATAAATCAGTTTTTAATGCTGTCTTTTACCTTCTGCTGTCACCTAAATTGGAAACAAAAGGTTTTTCCAAGTGTGGTACATGGTATTTCAGGATGGTGGATTGAAATACATTTAAATGTTTTACGTGGATATAGGCAACATGAGACCCTCCAGATGTTCTGGGTCCTGTGTCTTTTCAATGTCAACTAGAACAGGGGTCCCCAACCCCTGGTCCCTGGACCAGGATCAATTCGTAGCATGCCAGAAACAGGACTGCGCAAACAAGCGAAGCCCCATCCATGGAATGCAAGCAGTACATGAAAAAAAAAACCTCTGGTCCATGGACAAACTTCTCTCCACGGAACCAGTGCCTGGTGTCCAAATCTTTGGGGGGCAGTGAGCTAGAAGAATCAATTAAAAGAAATTGTGGGAACCGTAATTCAAAATGTCTAGCAAGCATCCAAGTGTCTATTCTTTCTAGGGGTATCCATAACTATTCACAATGACACCTAAATAATGACATGTGCAAATAATGACAAAGATAGATCTCAAGATAGTCAGAGAATCAAACTTAGTATTTGCATCAAGATAACTGCCACAAATATATAAGCCATGTTATTTGTATCAGGCCATCATGACACACCTACCGTCATTTGCTTCCCTGCCCTTCCTAAAGATCCCTGTGTTCTATTTGGGAATCATACCACTAGAGACATGTAAATTCTAATCAGTTTTAACAATATTTTTAAAGGCAGTTGAGGCAGTTTGCATTGGATGCTTTATGAAAACAATATGTTTTAATAGGAAAATACAGGAAATGTACAGGAAATTTTTTTTGGCTTAAGTTATACCCAAATCCAGTTTCCTGAAAGCATGCTGTTTTGAAAACAAAGAGACTTTCTAAAAATGTATAGGATTGAGCTATAGGATCTTGGTTAGGTCAAACAACAGCTCAGGAATGAAACATGATTTTATGTCTATTCAGAGGGTTGATGCTAGAGGTAGTCCTTGAGTTACGACCAAAACTGAGCCCAAAATTTCTGTTGATAAGTGAGAGAGTTGTTAAGTGAATTTTGCTCCATTTTAAGGATTTTTCTTGCTATAGTTGTCAGGTGTATCACGGCAGTTGTTAAGTTAGTAACATGGTTGTTAAGTGAATATGGCTTCCCCATTGATTTTGCTTGTCAGAAGGTCACAAAAGGTGACCCTGGGAAACTTAAACTGTGAAATATGAGTCAGTTGCCGACCATCTGAATTTCATTCACGTGACCATGGAGATGCTGCAACAGTCGTAAGTTTGAAAAACAGTCATAAGTGCCGTTTTAAGTGGCATTGTAAATGTGAATAGTCACTGAATGAACTGTTGTAAGTTGAGCGCTACCTTTATCCTATATCTTTTACAATTACTTGAGAGGCAGGTAAGCTGGGAACAAGTATATTGAGGTAAAGAGGTTTCTCCCATTATTAGACTATCTACTGACAACCTGTTCCTCTACCTCAGGATCATAACTGGTATGGTGAATAGAATAGCATAGCATAGCATAGCATAGCATAGCATAGCATAGCATAGCATAGCATAGAATAGAATAGAATAGAAGATGGGTGGTTTAATAAGCGAAGATGATGTATAGATAGATAATGACAAATGTATTGATTCATCATGGAAAGAGTAATAGATTAATGTGAAGATAGATATCGATTTATGATAGATACAAAAATGGAGGGAGGGAGGTGGGGAGGAAGGAAAGAAGGAAGGAAGGAAGGAAGGAAGGGCAAGAAAGAAAGAGAAGGAATGAAGGAAAGAAAGAGAAAGAAAGAAAGAAAGAAAGAAAGAAAGAAAGAAAGAAAGAAAGAAAGAAAGAAAGAAAGAAAGAAAGACCAGAGCATCTCAACACTCATACAAGCAGGGATTAACACCAGAATTAACATCAACCAAGCAGTAAACAATACTCTGTGATCACTGGAAGAGCAGACAAGGAACGTGGTTATATCATGATCTCCTGCAAAAGATTATGTGGTTCAGAATGTCAGCAGAACACAGCCGATCACGAAGGTGACTGAAAGCTGAGAGGTTGGAAGTGCGGGTGGTATTGAAATGTCCACGGTTGGTTGAAATCCTAATAAGCCAGAGAACAAAGAAGCTAAATGAAAATTTAGCTTCAGGTACTTTTTTTCCCCCTAGCAGACATACACTTGTTCAGCAGAAATGAAAACTAGAAACAAACGTGAATACTGTTGTTCAGTAAATTCAAGGATTTCTTTTCTTTCCACAATGAAAAAGGAGTTCATTGAAAGAAGGCTGATATTTTGAATTTCAAACCATTCCAGCTGAAAAATGCAAAGTTTTGCTTTGTTTTTAATTGGGCACCCTTTCCTCTTTCTACTAGCGAGCTATTAGCTTTTTGGTCGGCTTTGTGAGCGAAATATTTGAGAAACTAGATGGGAGAAGGAGGTTTTGTTGGGTTTTATGGAAGTCTTGGTGGCTTTTGATACCATTAACTACAATATTTTTATCAATCAACTGGCAGTCAAGTGCAATAAAACCTTTGAGCTGAGGGTTTCTTTACAGTCTTTATTATATTGTAAAATATTCTTAACAGCTGCTTGATACAAGTTGGAATCCCTCATTTTTTAAAATTTCTCCTTTCTATCTCCAATGATTATTTCATGCTTGCTGCTATTTTGGCATGTGATGTTTCCATTTGATAAATAAACCCTGATTTTTCACTCTCAGTGACATAGTCCTTGAGCAATTTGAATTTTCATAGAGATGTTGTAATTAAGAATCCCATTTTTTAAAAATTGTTTGGTGAAATTAGAGGCAGCAGCTGATTAAGATACTAAAAACTCCTTTTTAAATTATCTATTGGGTTCATTTTTATTCATTTTTAATGTTTAATGAATGACGCCAGAGAATGGAGTTTATATGTATTTATTTATATCCCGCCTTTATTTTTATTTGTTTACAAATTACTCAAGGTGGCAAACTTATCTAGCACAACTTCCTCCTCCCATTTTTCCCACAACAACAACCCTGTGAAGTGGGTTGGGCTGAGAGAGAAACATTTTGGGTCAGTTGCATGCTTACTTGTCCTTTTCTAATAGAATCAGTCTTCTATCACTGACGATCAGGCAAAACCTCATAGTTTTACACAACTTTTGTTTCTCCTTCATTTACCAGGATCACATGTCATAAAGCCATGGGTTGTTTAATCATACCTTGCTAAATATATCACACTTACCAACCATTGTCACCTTAGTGATTCGCTCAGGTTCTTTCTGTGTTGAACATATTACTTCTTATTCAAAAACTTTGAATTTATTTTGCTTTTCTATCTCAATAGCCCTTTCACCAAATGAGTCTCAGCAAGATTTAAAGCTACCATGTCTGTGCTACAAAAATGGGAATGACCACCAGCTAACAGAGTGAGATAAAGAAAACACTAACATCTTGCCTGCATCTAGTGGTCAACTGGACTTTAGCAGTGCAGATATGGTAGTCTTAAATAAGTCAATACATAGGCCCACCAGCCCTTGCAGGTAGTCATCCACTTAAAACCATTTGTTGTGTGACCATTTGAAGTTACAACTTATTGACTTATTGACTGGTTGGTTTCCCACTTGTAACTGTTGCAGCACTTGATCCAGCAGTGGGATTCAAATAATTTAACAACCGGTTCACCCAGGGTCAGGTTGGGTGTCATGGGAATGGGCGAATCGGTTGTTAACTTACTTCCCCCCCACCCCACTATAAAAGGTGATCCTAGGCACTGCGCTGCAATGAGAAATGGGCAACGGAGCAGACGGCACAAGGGAAGGATGGGGAGCAGGGAGAAGAAAGAGGGAAAGCGGCCTTCTCCTTCCCTCATGCTGGCCGCTCCATTGCCCATTTCTCCATTGCAGCACAGTGCAGCGCACAGCATCCACTTTGATAGCAGGAGTGGTGGGTAATTTAACCATCAGTTTGACCGAACCGGTGAGAACCGGCTGAATCCCACCACTGACTTGATCAAAATTCAGGTGCTTGGCAACTGGCAAGTATTTATGACAATTGCATTGTCCCAGGGTTGTGTGATTACCATTTCCCAGCCGTCTTCTAATGGAAATTTTGGGCTCCATTGTGGTCGTAAGTTGAAGACTATCTGTATAGTTTTAACTTACCTACCTGAAATTCAGCAGAAAAATAATAATAATTGTCTCTCTGAAACTCAGCCATATCAAAGATGATAAATTTATGGCCTCCTTGATATTGCTGAACAATCACTCCCAGATCAGCCAGCTACTATGGTCATTTGCCATGGTTGCTGGAAATGGTAGTTCAGCAATATCTGAGTAGCTAAATATGCTCCATCCTTGAGCTACAGCTAGTGAATTAACAGCATTTGGCTGATAGTTCTGTGCATATTTATTTAGGATGAGTGCAGAATGAGCATTGCTTCAGATTAACCATGCAAAAGATTATGCTGCAAATCTAGTTTTAGTTTGCTAACGATGTACTTATTGGATTTGATCGATGAAGGAAAAATGTCAGTGAAGGTTCTCAGTCATCCAGGTCATGGTTGTCTCTTTGAGACAATGAAGGAAAACATTCCCAGTCTGAATCTCACTTCTTCCATCAGCTATCCTTAGATAATCCATTCCATTTCACCATCCTGCCCTCTTCTTTTCTTTTTATCTAATGGACAAACAGTAATGCCAATCTATCATTAATGGGTTCACACATTACAGTAAACGATGAGTTGTTTTAGCAGTAACTTTTAAATATATCACAATGATTAGATCCTCACAATATGCTGATGCATAAGCCAGGGTTTCTGCAGAGGCGGATTCACTGACAGAAACCATAATTTGGACTAAAGGTGATATGTGAATACACTCAGTGTTAAATACTTGAAACACTTGAAAAGCTTACAAAACTATATTATTATTTTTTTATCTAGAGTTTTGATAAAAAGCAATATTGTATAATTCTTAGTTGATTGTTTTAGTCCCCAATGCATATCATTTGGGCTACATGGCTTTTTCAGGAGAAAATGTTTAGATTAGGCTCTCAGATGGTATAAAAGAAAGTCCACTATTGCAGCCCAAATTTATTTTACTCCCACAACAATGTGTTCACATCTTGTCTTTAATGAGACTTTTTAAAAACACTTTATAATGCTTTGGTAATAAGACCACACTTGGAATATTGCGTCCAGTTTTGGTTATTGCTTTATAAAAAAAATGTTGAAAAGGAATTCGAAGAAAAGTAACACAGATGATTAGGGGACTGGAGACTAAAATATATGAAGAACTGTTGCAGGAATTGAATATGTCTAATTTAATTAAAAGAAGGACTAGGGGTGACATGATAGCAGTGCTCCAATATCTGAGGGACTGCAGCAAAGAAGAGGGAGTCAAGCTATTCTCCAAAGCACCTGAAGGCAGGACAAGAAGCAATGGATAGAAACTAATAAAGGACAGAAGCAACCTAGAACTAAGGAGAAATTTCCCAACAGTTAGAACGTATCATGAGTGAAACGACTTGCCTTCTGAAGTTGTGGGTGCTCTAGCACTGGAGGTTTTTAAAAAGAGATTGCACAACCATTTATCTGAAATGTTATATGGTTTCCTTCTTGAGCAGGGGGGGCTGCACTAGAAAACCTCCAAGGTCCCTTCCAACTCTATTATTATGTTAAAACCTCAGAGTTCTTCCTCTTAGTCTTCATAAATTCAATCAAGTATGTTGAAGGTACAAAGTTGGCACTGGTGGCAGTCACATACATCATTAAAAAAAATCCCATCATTTTTGGCCAATGACTGGCATGATGAGATTTGTCTGCTGGTAGAACTGGCAACCTTCAGTTTATAGAAAAACTGTATTAATTGTTTTTGCTCATGAATGTATATGTGATTAAGCTCATTATTATGTGACTACTCTATTCTATATCCCTCTTTCCTGCAAGGAGTCAAGGCAATGTGTTTTAGATTGCAGATTTCTCCAGAGAAGAATTTATCTCTTTGTTGCTGTTGCTTATGCTGTGAAGTGCCATTATTAGTGTTGCAGGAGTGTATTAATAACTAACAGTCCTTTAGATAATTAAAATCTGTTGTGCCCATCTAAATCTGTTTCTCAAAGTACTATGAGGAAGGTATGTAAGAAAGTAAGCTATATTGGACTATATGGGGGGGGGGATTCATGTCCACCAAATATATTTTAGCATATGTTTTAGCCTTTAAACTTTCCATCGTGAAAAATGCTGCAAATCTCTAAGTATGTATATCAAGGGAGAGATACAGACTTAAATGAATTCATGTTTTCTAAACACCCTGTAGGTTTCAGGTAACTGGTTGGGTAAACAAACATGTTAAAAATATAAAAATAGTATTTTTTTCCAACTTGGATCAAAATATTCAGCTTGTTACAAAGTAACATGAATCTGTCAGTGATTATATTTATGAAGCTGGGATCAGGGGTGGGCTGCTACAGGTTTGCCCGGGTTTGGGTGAACCCATAGCTAATGTTATGGCTGGTTTGGCAAACTGGCAAATTCCACCACTGGCTGACCCTGCCCAACCCGCCCCACCACTCCCACCCT
>JANHFL010001472.1:28100-38110 GCA_032468155.1 Oxyrhabdium leporinum
GAGCTGAAGAAGCTTCTTGGATGAGAAGCAAAACGTCTTCAAAGAAAAACCAGGAAGTCCAGTTGCCTCTTGAAAAAGCACCTTTGGGACACAGATTCACTTGACAACCATAGTAATTTGCTTAACCACTGTCATAAAAAAGTTGTATTCTACAACTTTGAGTACCATAGTATTCTACCACTTAGGTACTTTGTAAACAGGCTAGTGAAAAATATGTTTAATTCTTGATGCAGGATGGTTGCATGATGATCTGCTTTATGAACATTATAATTTATGTCTGTAATTGCCAGGCTCAATTATGGTAGTAACTCAAGGAATACCTGTATGGTCTTTTTCAATGCAATGTGAGGTTGATTACTTTGGAATACAATTTTAAAGCCTGAATATATTTGCTATGAATAATAAGATAGATTCTAGTGGTAGTCAGCTACTCCAGAGGTGTATATGGTATACTCTAGTGCACGGGTGTCAAACTCGATCATGTCACGTGATGTCAAGTGACGTATTGCGATGTTTTTTGCCTTTGTGCAGCTAGAATGGGTGTGGCCTACGTGTGATGCATCCGGCCCATGGGCCACCAGTTTGACCCCCCTGCTCTAGTGAAATGACTGTCAGAATTACATGAAGGTAACTAATAGTCATAAATCTTATATTAGTCAAACATGATATGTATATGAATCTTGTCACGTGCTTCCAATCTATTATATCCATGTTTTTTCGGACTTACCGATTTTAAGATGCGTAGACTTCAATTCCCAGAAATCTCCAACCATGAATTCTGGGAGTTGAAGTCCACAGATCTTAAATTGTCAAATTTAAAAAACACTACCTTAGAATCTAGATCATCTGCTGCCTCTGATGCAAACTGCTAATTTTCTATCTTTTGGATCTGATTATTAGTTCTCCTGGCAGCCATGCTCTGAAAAATAGAGATTAGCAAGACAAATAAATATATTACAATAATTTATTGATTTGTCAGCTCAAAAATATGGAGGGAGGGAGTAAATCCAAATAAAACTAATAATTAGTTTGAAATGTCAGTATTTTCTTTCCACACAATATTAGGTACTTAGTAAACAGGCTAGTGAAAAATATTTTTAATTCTTGATGCAGGATTTTAGCAATTTCATCTAGATAATAAAGCTTCAAGGCTGTGTATTTTTAATATAGCTTTGGAAGATAAAGTTTTATAGACATCCATTTGGCCTCCAAATGCTTCATAAAAAGTACTGCCACAAATACATGGTGGGATGAATTGCTATCATCAAAATATAAATTGGAGGCATCCTTCTAATGGATTGAAGATCATGATTCTGATTACTAAAGGTTGCAGAGAGCAATTGGTGGCTGAAATGGAGCAAGTAGAAGTGAAAACTTGTTTACCCGATGGTGTTGAAATAGTATCTAAAAATGAATCATATTGATCCAAGGAGAGAAAGCACAACTCCATCTCATCAAGGAAAGTGTTCAACCATTTTTAGAGATGTTTTCTCATGTAACTTGCTCTACTAAAACCAGACAGAACATATTAGTAGCCTTAAAATGCTTACAAAAATGCAGGTTATAAGTGTAATTCATACTCGACAAAACAGCATTAGTAGAGAAACAGCATTTACTAAGCAGCTGTATTTAGAATAGAACAGAATAACAGAGTTGGAAGGAATCTTGGCGGTCTTCTAGTCCAACCCCCTGCTTAGGCAGGAAACCCTACACTACTTCAGACAAATGGTTATCTAATCTCTTCTTTAAAACTTCCAGTGTTGGAGCATTTACAACTTCTGGAGGCAAGTCGGGAAATTTATCCTTAGTTCTAAATTGTTTCTCTCCTTGATTAGTTTCCACCCATTGCTTCTTGTTCTATCCTCAGGTGCTTTGGAGAATAGTTTGACTCCCCCTTCTTTGTGGCAGCCTCTGAGATATCGGAATACTGCTATCATGTCACCCCTAGTCCTTCTTTTCATATAAGACTGGACATATCCAGCTCCAGCAACCGTTATTTATGTGTTTTAGCCTCCAGTCCCCTAATCATCTTGGTTGCTCTTCTCTGCACTCTTTTTTACATTGTGGAGACCAAAACTGGATGCAGTATTCCAAGTGCGGCCTTACCAAGGCATTATAAAGTGGTATTAACACTTCACTTGATCTTGATTCTATCCCTCTGTTTATGCATCCTAGAACTGTGTTGGCTTTCTTAGTAGCTGCAGCATACTGCTGGCTCATATTTAAGTGATTGTCCACTAGGACTCCAAGATCCCTTTCACAGTCACCACTATTGAGCAAGGTACCATATATACTGTACCTGTGCATTTTGATTTTTTTTGCCTAAATATAGAACCTTACTTTTTTCACCATTGAATTTCATTTTGTTAGGTAAGTCTGTCAAGATCCTTGTGTTTCTTAAGCCTATCTTCCGAGGTGTTGCCTATTCCTGCTACCCAGCTATTTGTTTGTTAGAATTCAGGCACGAAGAATCAAGACCATACTTTTAAGTTGCAGTTAAGAAGATTTCTTGCTCAAGCCTATACATAAGAATCTAGTCAATTAAATTTCAGTACTAGATTGGTGCCAGATGAAAGTAAATAGAATTCAAGATGGATTGGACTTGGACCATTTGTGGAATGTAAGGACTCTAGGATGATGACTTATTTAACTTTGTTCCCCCAGCTCTGCCTGCTTCTCCTACATTATCCTACCTTTTCTTCAGGAAACCAAGAGAATAAATGCAGCATTTTCTCTTTCAGGTTTTCCCACAACAATTCTGTGAAGCCTGTTGGGCTGAGAAATAGAGAATGGCCCAAAATCATCCAGAGAATTTAATGGCTCATGGTTGATCTGAACCTATATCTGCACAGTTTGGACCTTAACGTCTGTTGCATCAGTTTTCTGCAAATATAGAGAGGAACAGATCTACTTGTAGAGATGATTCACTGAAAGGACTTACTGGAAAATGATTCATTTTTATCTCAGAAACATTGACTACCAGATCATACTTAATTACTTTTCTGAAGTTATCTTTTTGATGGTTTCAACTGTGTCACAGCTTACTCAGCACGATACATTTCTCCAGTATGTTATTTCATATTTTTTAAAACATTAATTTATTTTTTTTTGCTGAGCTATCTGAATGTCAATGGATATACAGTAGGACTCCGGCTGCAATTAGAAGTTGGAGTGACTAGTAGAATTAAAGATTGACACAAAAGGGATTTGTAGCAAGCAATTAGGAGTTGCAAAAACATCAAACTATGAAAACATGCAGAGGAAATAGGACCCTGGACATGAGACAGAGTAAATAGGAAATAACAGGTAAGAGGAACAGAGAGTTGATTACTGCTGGCAAAGCAGCAACATGAGTTAAAAACTGGGGACACCAAGAATAAACTACAGTGGGAGAGTTTAAGGTAAGAAATTAGAACTAAAAAAAGAGATGAGTGACATAAAAAGTTGTGTGTGTGTGTGTGTGTGTGTGTGTGTGCATATGTACATATACATATATATGTACATATACATATATATGTACATATACATATACATGTATGTACATACATGTACGTATGTATTCAAACAATGTAAAAAGGTACGTCCTGGGGCAGGGGACGTTCATGGAGGGGGAGGTCATGTGTCAAAAAAGTCAAGATGGAAGCTACATCCATGCAATCTAAGTCCAGTTCCTTTTTGTGAGTGTCACAAATTGAGATCACCACACAACTCCAATTATTTAAAGCAACTGAAACTTAGAACAGAATTTAACAAATAATTATTGTTTTATCATAGACAAAAAGCACTTTCTTGCTTTCTGTTACTTAGAATAAGCTATATATTCAAGATGCTAATAACTGAAAACAATAAGCAGGTGCACTGAAATGAAACAAAAGCAGAATAAATAGGTGGACAGTCTAATGATGGTGTTATGTTCTCAAACTAAAATAATGATCAGGAAAAAGCGAATGAGGACGGGATATATATTATGGGTACCAAAAGGGGTGGAAAATCTTTTTTTTTTAAAGTAGCTATCAAATATCAAACATGAAGAAAGGTATATTCTATAATTTGCTGTCTAGTACATTGTAAAGCCTTCCTTTTATGAAGTTTTAAAGTTGTGTCAAATGAGGATAAATCTAGGGCTTCACTGAATTCATCACCTTCATTTGACTGTTAAGCTTCTTTCCCTTAAATGAGCACAACTGAGTTCTTTGTTCAGAGATTACTCTGATAATTAGTTTTGTCAACATCATCAATAAGATGCAAGTTATGCATCTAGTAACCATTGGCCATCAAATAGAAACCTGGATTATCCAAAAGAAAGCTAGATATAGATTCGGCAATTTGATCATGCATTGTTGCCTGGTTTGGCAGCATCTTATTGATAAATGTGCTTCTAAACCCAAGAGCAAAATGCTTGCTACATTAATGATTTTAATATGGTGTTGGATTTTATGTCATATAAGTCACTATGATCTAAAAACAATTCAATTGTTAAATTCAATTAACAATTAAATTAACAATTCAATTGTTAAATGCCTTCTATTTCTTCTTCATAGATCACATAAAAGGTCTTTCATGTGAGTCTGATATAACAATGCAGGTCTTCCGGCCAAATGTAGTTTGACCCATCTGCCTATGGGCAGCCATCTGCCTATTAATTCCTTCATGCAGCAGTTTAAACCTATAAACAGCTTTGCTCCCAAATTGGAGAATATACTGTATATCTTTCAATTCAATTGTAAGTGGCTGTCGATGCTATTTTATCCTAAGCCTGTATTCCTGCCTTAATTCAGTATTGTCGTGAGCATCACTTTACAGCTAATTTCTAAGGAAGCAAGATAATTTTTCTATTATATTTAAATTTTTCAGATGGATCTTTAATGGTCACAGGTTAAAAAAAGTTAAACTGTTCAAGAAATTCAGAAGAAGGAGCTGTGGTGCTATTTATGCCTTCAATTTGGCCAAAAGAACTATTTTATAACTTTTACAGCATTGTTAATCACATGGTGGCTGGGGAATTCTGGAAGTTGAAGTCCATATGTCTTACAATTGCCAAAGTTGAAAACATTGTAATAGCCTGCATTGCCTGTGTCTGAAAAACTTTCCCAGCCTTAGCACAACTATGTATTATACTGGACAACATCCAGATCATATCCTAACTTTAGACCACTTGAATGTGTACAATCTAGATTTCTCAGTTATATATATATACCCCTAAACACATTACTCGTACGTTCCTTAGGCTAATCTGCTGATTAGACTGAGAAAAAAAGAGCTTGGATAATTGCTTTTAATTATTGGCTCAAGCTCATTTATCAGCAGTTCTACTTTGTTTGACACATTTCAGTCTACTGGAAGAAGTACCTAAGGCAGGAATTGATTTCCCAGATTGCTCTGTGTAACCTTGGCGGGTCCCAAGCAATGATAGACTAGAAACTGAATTACAGTATAATTTGAACTAAGTATTGCAAGACACCAAAATATTTAGTGGGAGAAGTATACCTTCCTTACCTTCCTACTCCGATAACACCAAAAATACCAATAGGTCTTTTACTAGAGAACATTGCAATACTCTCCTTACTGTGTTGTATATGGGACAAATATTGTAATCTTCTTCCTATGGCATGTCTATGGAGATTCTCAATCATCCAAGTCATGGTTGTCCCAAAGATGCTTTTGGGACAAAGGCAACTGGACTTTCTTGGGTTTTTTCCCTTGAAAACATTTTGCTTCTCATCCAAGAAGCTTTTTCAGTTCAGTTCAGAATTGAAGTTCAAAAAAGTGCCTTTTGGAAAAGCACCTTTGAGTCTTCCTGGAGGACATTTGTTTTTCTCCCTGTGACACAGATGAGGTTGAATTGATTACCCGTTATTTTTGACTAGATTTTGTTTGACAAGACACCAATATCGTCATCTTCCAACAGCAATCTCCAGCCATTCAGATTACTTCTATGTTGATTCATTTCTTGCAAACAAGGTCTTGTAGCCATAATGTCTAACTTCAAGACTGCAGCAGGGCATCTGCAGTGCATAATAAGCCAGAAATGTATGTATACTTAGTGTATTGTTTGCTCTTTTTTTTGCTTTTTTTGATCTTTCCAGATTTTTGCATTTAGTTGCTAGCATAATGGCCATAATAAATTATAGCATAATGGCCATAATAAATTAAAACTGAATTGACCATCAGGAATATTTTCCTTGTATTTAAATGAAAACTAGGTAACCACAATGTACATATAAAGTACTTTAAGATGCTATTTACAACTTTAAACCTATGCTTAAGAGTACTTTCTGCAGGACTCTGGTACATGCACCATTTTGTTCTGATATGGCAATATATGAGAAAAAGCTTTTCTTTGGGGAATCCTTTGCCCAAAGGGTTACATAATCTTCTATATTGTATTCCACCCACAAATGAATATATCTTTAATTTTAAACATGTTTTGATTCTCTTGCTTCATTTTGTTTGCTAATTGTTTGGGGCATCTTTTGTTCTTTCCTTTTGCTGGTTTTTAAAAGACTGATAATTTTGTTTTAATGATGGATTAAAGCTGCTGTAATCCAGGAGTTGTTTAATTAAGTCTGAAACTGGAAATGCCAGCTGCTGGATTGACTCTCATAATCAAAACTTCTACTGTATACTCCTAGTTCTAACCTGCTGTATACAGATTAATTTATAAAGATTCTTGCGATCAGACTTTCAAAAATTTGTGTATATTCAGAATTAACACAAACCTTACTATTGATGGAAATTACAAATGTTTGGTTTTGTGCCCTAGGTTTAGAATCATTCATGTTTGTGATGTTATGTACATCAGAATTTCCCTGACTTCAACCAACATTCTCCTTAAGCAAAACAAACGAAGGGATTTTTTCCCCCAACTCCACACTATTGGGCATACATCATGACAATTAGATGACTCAGAAAACTTCCTTTAAAATCCAGTGTTAATTTGAATTTAAATAAAGTTGTTGATTAACTGGCACGAGGGTCCTAATTGCAGTAATTTTGCAGAGGTAATGTGTTGCTCTGCATTAATTAAATGACTTACCTAATGTCCTTGGGCAACTGCAAGGCTCATTTTTTATATGTTGCTCAGAATTCACAAAGGATCTTAGTTGCTGCGTTGTCCTTCTTTCACACCAAGAGAGCCCATTATTTTCCAGCTGTCATAAAGGCTTGTGTTGCCAGGTTTTGGGTATAACTCTCTTGTGATGGAACTTAGCCTAGAAAGTAGGCCTGTGTTGTGGAGGTCATTTAGACCAAGTTCCTATGCAAAGTTTTTAAAAGTCTTTTATTGTTCCAAGTGCCGTACTCTGGTTAGAATTAGATCTACCAAGGAGAGAGACCTGAGCTGTCTAAGCCTTCTCTACTAGCTGAGTTTTTTTTTCCTACAAGGTCTTGGTCCCTAATATTCAGATGCAGGAAAAATCAATTCCCTTTTGGTAAAACTAAAAAAAATAAATATGCTTCTGTGGACTAAGAATGGTAGTTCTGTAATTTATTGTTCAGTTGCCAAATTGTGTCTGACTTTGTGATGTCATGGACCGTAGCATATCAGTTTCCTCCTCCTTTTCTTTTGTTATAGAATTCAGGGTTGTCAAACTGGCAGCTTGCGGGCCGGATGTGCCATGCACAGACCATGCCCACCCCAGCTCCATGAATGGGAAAATGTCACAAAATGTCACATGATGGCAATGTGATGCCATGACTTTGACGCCCGTATTATAGAAAGTTGTGAGATTAATAATTCCTACAGTATAATTTCTAAGTTCGTTAAAAAAATTTGTCAAATATCTGAAAACAAGAACATCACAACTGGCAAAATTTTGTGAGACTACTGTATAGAAAGCATGATAAAAGTAAATAAAAGAAGACTGCCGTAGAGATTGGCATGGTAGTTTTCTAGTATCTTTGTAGTTTAGTATGACAGTAATTTAGCAATTTAGTTTGTATTTAGATTCTACTCCAGCCTGTCACTTCAGTCTATTAATATTGTGTTTTATTTTTTCTTCTGGACGATTAGTTATCCACCTGAATTTTTTTTTCAAATGCCATTTTGAAACATTTTTTCTATCATCATTTAAATAATTAAAGTATCAAAAATAAAAGATCCAGAAAATAGGTGCAGTTTGATGAGAAAAAAAATGATGAATACTATTTGATTGTTATGCCATCCAACCCACATCTAAGTACAGTGCAGCAGATTAAGCAAATGTATTTCTGGAGAAATGCTTTGCTAAAAATAAAAATGTCCTAAGCATTGTCACAATAGTCTAAAGAAAATACCTAATCAAAAAAGGAGTTAAAGTGAGCTGTTCATCGTGAACTAGATGTCTCTGAAAGAAGAGGAACAGCATTGCAGCAGAGATGGCAGCTGGATTGTGAATTTTGCTCAGCAAAGTCTCTCCATAAAGGAGAGAGATCATGAGATCACCCATTTACATTCCAGACAGCTGCTCCTCATGAGTAGACTGCAGAAACTAAGTTTTTTGCAGTTGACTCATGAGTTGAGCGACTGACAGTTGAGGCATTTCACTGTAGCTATAATTCAGCCTATATGAATACAAGGTTTACACAAGCTTCATTTCTTAACCACTTTCAAATATAACCAATTTACAGCTAAAGAGAGATCTTTCTGGGCAAAAGAATAAGAAAATCCATTTTGTGAGTTATTTTTTTCTGGATTACAAAGGAATAAAGTAAAATGATTTTAAAAACTTTTGTCAAAAAGCTTAACAAAAAGTCAATGTAAGAAAGTTTAAAATAGATAAAGGGGACAGTTAAGTTGAAAGTTTATTTTGGGTGAAAGTGCTTGTGAATAAATTGAAATTAAATTACACAAGCAAACTGAATCTTCATGGAACTGTTTTTGTTTACTACTAAAAAGTGCAGATAATAGTAGATTTTATAATCAAACAAATATAAAGATAACATGAGCCAGATTGTGATGCTGACTATAATTATGGAGTTTCATTTCTGATTAAAGTATTAAGAGTACAGTAAGACAAAAGAGAAAATAAAGAGGCAAGCTTGCCTTTTCATTTTCCCTTGTTTGACACACTTTCATATATCTTGATGGCAACCACCAGAAAAGTGGCAAGAAAAAGTGGAGGGCAGAAGAGAAGTGTAACAGCAATCAGAAGAGAGAGGAATTACACCAGATTTGCTTCAGAAAATATCTGAGCAACTGGGCGGTAAGCTAGATGAATCACTTGATATTAAATTGACAGTTTTTGAAAAAGATGGATGAAAGACTTGGAAAGATGAAAGTGAAGATGAAATTAAGAGGATGGGAAGCTCTGTAAAACTAGAGTCTAGAAACTGAAAACAAATTAATGACAAAGTGGAAATTTTGGAGAGTAAGACAGAAATTAAAGCCACAGAATTTGAAAGACAACTAGATAATCTCACTGTTGGAATTGAGGGAAAAGGATTTTGGATTGAGATTTAAAGAAATCCCAGAGGAAAGCCAGTAGCATTAATACTCAAAGAAGCACAAGATCTGACTTTAACAAGAAACTATAGACCAATATCATTACTGGATAATCACTGCAAGTTGTTCACAGTTATTCTAGTTGATAAACTGAAAATAATTTTGCAAGAATTTGTTCATGAGTATCAATGTGGGTTTTTAACTTAAAAGACAGTTAAAGGGCAATGTTAGAAATGTGTCGGACATTTTAGAATGTTTGGAACAACATAACGAAAAACAGACTGTATTGATCTTCTTGGATGCAGAAAAGACCTTTGACAATTTGAACTCAGCTTTCTTGTTCAAGGTTTTGAAAAATATGGATTTTGGAAAGAAACTTATAAAGTGGGAAAGATTGATTCACATTTCACAGAAAGCACAAATAATTGTTAATGGAGATATAACAAAACCCGCGAGACACAAAAAGGAACAAGACAGTAATGCTCATTGTCTCCTCTTTTATTTATTTTTTCTTTTTTTTTTTCCAATAAGTTTTTTTTATTTTCCAAAACAATTCTTTCATTACACGGTGTGTCAAACTGGGTACAAA
>JANHFL010001472.1:45486-61197 GCA_032468155.1 Oxyrhabdium leporinum
GCTGGTCTCCTCCTCCTCCTCCTCCCCCCCTCCTCCCTCCCCCGCGCGGCGGTGTTATGGCCTCTTGCTGGGGCGCGGAAGGGTCCTTTGCTTGGAGGTCAGCGCAGCTCCTGCTCCTCGTCGCCTCCTGTTGCGGTAGGTGATGTCCTTTGTGTCCGCCCGGGAAGCCGGGCTGTCGCTGGACGAAACGCCGCTTCTGTTTCGGCGACCCTCCCCCAAGCCGGCGGGACGAGACTTCCTGGCCCGGCTTTTGTTTCCGAGGAAGTCTGAGGCGGCGGCGGCCCTGGCCCTGCCCGGCTCTCCCCGAGCACCGGAGTCTCGGGCCGTCCCCGACTTTCCCAGGAAGGATGGTTTTCGCTGCGAATGAGTCCAAAAGCCTTCTGGGGTTTAAAGCAGGGCCTGGCCGCGCTGAAAGATTGCCCTTCTTGCCCCCCCCCCTTTGAATTCGGCTGTCAAGAGATGCAAAAGCCCTCCATTGTTAGTGCTAAGACAATGGGAGGACCCCTGAAACTTGGGGGGGGGGGTTTGTCTTGGTGCTCCCCCCACCCCCAGACCTCTGTCTTCTGGGCTGCTTTTATTAACCGCAAGCGCCTTCATCCCATTTCTGTCAGCAATTACAATGCAGTACCGGAAACGTCTCTGGTGCCAGTGAAGTTCAATGGAAGTTAAATCTTAGAAGTGCATCTAGAGCACCAGCCTGTGCAGCCTATTTTAAGATCATTTTATATAATTCCTTCCCTGAGTGGCCGAATTTCCTCAGATTTTTTTTTTAATCCTCTGCGTGGGGTGCTAAATGTCAAATCATGTATGTATGTATGTATATATGTATGTATGTATGTATTTATTTGCGTCCTTAAATAAGATAGCTGTTTTTAGTTTTAGAGTTTGGCCTGGGAGTCCTATAAATGATCTCTAAAATTCCCCGGTTCTGCAGCTTAACTTGTTCCTGAAATTGGTTTTTGGCAGGAATAGACGTGGTGTGTTTTACAGGGTCTGCAAACAGGAAGCTTCTTTCTGCTAACAGTTTCAGAGCAACATTTTCAGCACAGTGCTTGGGAAGAAAGTTGATACTCAATTTGTGGGGGTGGTCTCAAGGGAAGAGGCCGTTCACACAACTTAGCTAAATGTGGAATTGCAGTTTTTAAGAAACACTACAATCTAATAGATTGTAACGGGTGAGCAGCAGGTATGGCTTGAACATTTGGAGGAGGAATTGATTTCTGTTATTAGGAAGTCATGTTTTATTTGTTTTCTAGTATGATTTGACTGCTTATTTAGTAACCTATGACTATCACTAAGTGTTGTATCTTATGATTCTTGATGAATGTATTTTTTTTTCTTTTTATGTACACTGAGAACATATGCACCAAAGACAAATTCCTTGTGTGTCCAATCACACTTGGTCAATAAAGAATCCTGTTCTATTCTAAAGGAAATATGTTTTAAAGCATGGCCTTTCTGTCAAGACTGCTTTCATCCAGAGATCTGATGTAAAAGATTACGTGACTGAATAATATAGAGACTACTCTTATCTGAATTTTGGGGAATCCTGTTCATTTCTCTTTATGAATACACGGTTTAAATCTCGGGTATCCAGAGTGTCATTTGTGCCTTTATAGAATAGAATTGTATATTAATTGGTTGTTATAACAGTTAACGTTAGTTTTCCACTACATAAAATCTGTATCCTTCCAGGGATACAGGGATAATCTAAATCCTGCAATATTTTCTTTTATTTAGCAACTTAATTACATCAAGATGATAAGACAAGCAACCTTGAGTGCAAGACATGGGATAGAAACTGGAAATTGATAGATAATTATTTTCCCCCTGGGGCCATGCATCACAGTAAGCCATGGTTAGCTTTAATCATGTTCTGTTGCAGTAGAAGAATTCACTTACTGTATTAAGCCAAAAGTAAGCTAATCACATTATGAATTAATGTGATACGTGGATTCAATCTTGTCTATCACTTTCTTGAAGCCAGAAGCCATAGACCAATATATTTAATTGGTGGATTGCTGCCAAATACATAAATCAGTTTCTTCAACATGGTACAAACCAGATGCATTGAATTCAATTCTGTTAATTCCTAGGCGATAAATTGGGGAAATCTGGCCTAGAATTTTGAGTAAGACTACTGCTTACTAGAATTTAAGTGTACGCTAAATATAAAACTAATGTTCTTTGATTAGTTGAAAATTGTTCATGCTGTTTCACTAACAGCTAAAAGCATTGATATATTGAACTATAATATTCATTATGCTTACCTTTACTTTAATGCTATAGATTTCACATAAACATTCTTTAATGTGCTTTGAATGGTCAAAATTCTGTTTTAAAAGGCGTTTATTTCATTCTCAAGGATGAATATTAATATTTTAGTGTTCTTAATTTCCAATATTTTTGCTTTCAAATTATGGAGGGTGAACTTTTTCTGTGCTTTTACTCATTATGAAGTTTTGGTCTGCTTGTAAAACATTTTTATACAGAATGTAAATATTTCTGTTACTGTAGTTTATCAAATGATTAAAAGTAAACCATTGTATGTGGTTGGCTTTGCCCTCTGCTTTTTAGGACTACCAAAGTCTGGGGAAGTGGAAATAGTGGGCCTCTTGTTTACACAATTGCAAAAGATCTTATGTATTTACATGTCTAAATTGGCTTAATAGTAATTACTTCTTCTCAGAAAACACTTGTGTTTATAGTAAGCTCTCTAAAGGGCAAGTCTGTAAGTATCTCTTAACCTCTTTGTTTCTATTTATCAAAAAAAATGAAAGCTTTCTTACTGCTAAATCCAACCTTGCATATTTCTGCAAATAATTTTTTCCCTGTAGGGAACATATTGTGAACCCTTGGTTTATTCTCCACAAAATAATTAATGTAATTGGCAGATCAAAAGAAATCCTGTACTACGAAAACTGTAGTATGTTGTTCAATGGGTGAACTATAAATCATATGATTAGAATGGGGAGGGGGGATTTGTAGGAATAATATTTGGATAGAGGAACATTGTAGTCTACTAGTAATACCAACTCTCAAAACTAAGAACCAGAAGAGCATGTACATAAATTGCCAGTGGCAATAATTGCAAAATAGATGCTAGAAAATTAGAAAAGATAGGGAAGCAACATTAGCCCAAAATACTTACCAATGTTGACCGGTTACAATGTCAACATTACCCAGACAACATAAATTACCACGGGGTGGTCTTGCCAATTTAACATATATGTGAGTAAATAACATCTCCTCCTTTAAACAAGGTTTAACTATAGTCTTTGGTAAATAGCCAATAATGTAAATCTTTGCTTGAAGATTGCATTCTATGCTTCTATTAAAAGGTTTGTTATGAACCCTTCAGATAAAGAAATGAGATGCCTTCCTACTTAAGTTTATAAACCTGTATTGCTTTTACATTAATAATTGAGATGTATTTAATGTATTAGATATCCTAACAATGATTAAAGCTAATTCTGAGTCACATTTTTCAAACATTTTAGGCATCAGCATTATAATTGACATATGCCACTTGTCAAACATTATGGGGAAGGTGGATGGGTAGGTTGAAGAAAAGCTCAACAGCTGCTTTTGCTCCATGGCAATTCTAATTACTATGTTGTGCAGTGTGGCAGAGATTGCATTAAATGCCTTTTCAAGTTGTCTTGCCTTACCGCTTTCAATGTTGGTGTTCTTGATGCTAAACAATGGAACAGCACGATGGCACACTTCAGGCATGGCTATATGGGCCCAGTGTTCCCTTTCTTTAATGTTCTTTGTCCTCCTCTATTTTGCAATACTTAATATGCCTCTTTCAAATAATGAACTGTGAGCCTGTCATGCTTTATCGGTTCTTTTTGGATATGAAACCTGCTGTAAAGACTATGAGCCTAGCTATAAACACAGTTAACATGAAAATTATCCTCAGAAACCTCAGTAAAACTGCACAAAAGCTTATTTCATTCAAGGCTTTCTATTTTAGATCACATTTATGTTAGAGCTTGCATGGTTACCTGTCATAAACATATAACAAGATATAAAACTTCTTGCTGTTCACAAATAGCCAATTTTTTTTAATTACTCAGAAAAGTAGTAAGCAACTTTGGGGACATAGGTATACTGTACATCAATCATCTCTTGGGCCTTTGCAGTATGTCTGTCAGGGCACAAATGAGCAAGTGCACACAAAAACATCCTCCTATATAACCATGTAAATATGAATACACATTTATACACCCTGATTTCTCTGGAGAAAAAAGAAGATACAATTGTCAAGTTTTTCTCTTAAAGCCTGGAAAGCAGCAGTATTGTTCCTATATTGGGGTTCCACTTTTTTTTCTCTACTACCCTTTTCTTAACTTACCCCACTCAGCGCCCTCCTATTTTATACTTTTGACTTTTCCCCACTATTCTATACTTTTGTCTTTTCCTCATTTAAACCCTCTTCCTGTTCACTCTACAAATGGCTCTTCATGCTTGTTGCCCTAGCTAACCAAAATTTCAACTGAAGACACCATTTCAAGATAGCTTGTATTTTCCTAATGTATTGTTCTCTTGGAGATATAGCCATTTATAACTCTTGAACTAAGAAACATCTCCAGCCTTGCAAAGCTACTAGGGATGTGCAGGATGTGTAAGATTTGGGTGTCCAATGGCTTTTGTTCTATCTGTATCATCGCTTGGAGCAGAGACCCAGAGCATTCATATTCTGAACATAGGAGCAATAAAGAGAAGCCAGCAAATATAAGGAAGGTCCTAGAATCTTTTAAGTAAAGGGCAGGTGGAGCAGTTGGTTTATACCCCATTTAGAATCAAGCTCAGTAGCAGAAGAAAGGCAAGATGGTTCTGAAAGAGTCAAGTGGGCATGGAACAGTTGGGTTTGACACAATTTGCATAAAAAAGGGAAGGAACATTCTGGAAAAATTGGTGGGTGGATTGACCCAGAGACCTAACAGAGAAGGAGAGAGACATGAGGCACATCAAATTTGCTGTACTCAAAAGTTTCCTCGGTTCAGCTGGATAATGTTGTAAGTCCAGGACTGCCTATATATTACCTAGTTAAAAGTACAACTTTTTACCCCACGAATGCAGCCATAACTGCTTTGATTGACATCTACTTTGTTGTTCTTGATTGGTAAATTTTTGAGCAAAGAAGCAGAAAAGATATTTTGCAAATTGTTTTTGTTTTAATTTCAAAACACCTAAACATATTAGAAATTATTGATTATAAATCAAATTCCTCAAACTCTTAAGAGACAGATATAAAATGAGGAGATGCATCAGAGATTATTTAGTCCAATGTTTTGCAGATATGCCTTGACTTATGCATCACAAATTATTAGTAATAAAGCTATTCCTAATTTTTCCCTTAAATAAATCGAAAATATCTTAAATGGTTCAAGTCTTCTTCAGTGTTACTATTTTGATATACATAGTTTGCATGTTAATATATAAAGTATTCGGTAGACAGAATCTGATTTTTTTTAAAATTTCAGACTTTAAAATATAATACCTCTGAGCATAATAAGCTGGATAGTTTGTTGTTAAATTTAATAATAGTAATTTTCATTCTGCATTGTAATAGAGGAGATATTTTTCAATTCTTCCCTCCTTAACAAAAGCAGCTGCTATAGTAGAAGTTAATAGTAGCACATACATGACTTTCTGTTCTTTCTGAAAGAGAAAATTAGGATGTACTTGAGACCCAGTGTACTATGGTTTTAGTTTTGATAATTATGTGTGGCAAGGTGTGACAAAGATTTCACTGTGAAATGCATCTTTGTCCCGATATAGAATCTTAGATAACAATTCAAGGACGCATAATTTATTTAAAAGTAGTGCCTCATTATACCAGCGTATCTAATGTATAGTTTACTTGAATGGATGTACTACAAAAGGTTCAAGGTCTGAAACTTTAGAAATGAAATATGTTTGTCCATGTATGGAAAAGAAAAAAATATTGTAGTTCAGAAATTTAAATACTGGGAAAGCAGTAGAAGAGAATAGGAATTAATGGTCATTTTTTATATTCACCTGAATGAAATGGGCAAAGGAAAACCAAGATTTTTAGAGAATATCCTTATAATGCATGATAATCAATCATGACTAAATTTGACATTTTCAGGTGTTTTCTTATAAAGTACACTGAGTTTCTGAAAGAAAAAGAAACTGATACTCTGGGATATAGAATTCTTCAGCTGCGTCTGTCTGATATAGATGCCAATATGTTTTCTACCTTTAATATCTAAATACAGATACCAAATCAATATTATATGCAGAGAGTATATACAAATATTGCATAGCGTGGTATGTTGGAACTGAGCAAACATTTTCCAATAAACATAATTGTTTGCAGTGAATTTAACAAGTGCAGATTTTTAAGCATGAAAGCATTGCCAAGAGAATAGTAGAATTTTTAACAAGCTTAAACTTAAATTGAGATAGTAAAAATGAATTGGAGAAATTGTAGGAGTGTATACAAAAATATTCCCTATTTCTTTGCTTATTTAGTAAATTGAAGGGAAGTAAACTTTTGAAATAATATAGTATGGTTTTTATTATGAAATAGGTGTTCAATGATATCCAAAGTTTTATTTAAAAAATATATATAATAGCATTATTAAGCAATATGTTAATTATTAAGACTAGTGGGTATTGCAAGAATGGCAAAATTTGAAAAGATGACACTTGGAATCAAAAATATAGGCTGAAACAATAACAATCTGAAATATAAACATGGCAATACTTTGCTGAAAGCAAAAAGATTTAGAAAAGCTCATGGAAATTAAAAATGGGGTAAATAATATTTTAAATATTAAGACAAAGGTAACGTCAATCTTAGTGAATTTGATAGCAAAGAAGTGAATTTGGCAGATAGTTTTCCTTCTTTTTGTTTTAGAATAAACATCAGGATCCTGGAGAAGTAAAGAAAAAAGGCAGAGAATATTTAGACAACTTCACGAAGGATTAGGATAGTTCAGTGAGAGCAAACCTCAAAATAGTTGAAACGATGATAATGCATGCATTGGAAGCTGGAAAAAGACAAACAACATAGACACCTTCAAATTATCAGTTTGGAGATGGTTATTGAGAATAACATGGGCAGCAAGAAGAACCAGTTCCTCAATCCTGAACCAAATAATGACCAGCTAATCTCTTGAGATGCTGATGAATAAATAGAAACTCATATGCTAGTATGTATTGCAAGCAGATGATTGTGCTTTTCTTTTAAAAGAAAGGAAATAACAGATAATTACTGGAATATATTTGAAAGAACTGAAAAACATTACTGGAAACAGGTAGAGATGGCAAACATTCATCCATGACATCACCAGTAATTAAATTATCATCATACTCAGAAATAGGTCCACTTCGCTTTTAGCATTGAAGGGATCTAATATAAACTATGGATTTACGTTTTAAGGATTCTTATGTATAATTCATTCACTGAGTTTATGGGGCTCAGTTGCCTTTTGACCCTGAGAAAAACTGGAATGGGATAACATTCCCCTACATCTCCTCCCTCTCAACCTTCTGGGTTTAACTCAAAATAAAAGTCTTATAAAGATATATAAATGAACAGGACCTATAAGCTAAAGTAAAGTTGTAAGATATGTTTTAATGAGTTTCAAATTGAAACAGAAAAATCAGTCAGCTTGAACAAGCTGTATGAGTTAGTTGTAGACAGCTGGATTAGATATAGCTTTGTGGGATTAAAGTTTTGTACAATTATTCCATAATAATTTTAGTGTGATTATTTTTGTGCAAACGTTTTATGAATAATTCATGGCAGGCCTTGTCTAACCAAGAGTTATTTCAGGCTCATGCATTTCATGGACCAAATGACAAAACCAGGGACACATTTTCATACTGAGAAAATTAGGCCAAGATCACGGATAAATCTCCTTGAGTTGTTCATATATGGACCATGAGAAAAATAAACGATTTGTCTCACATTATTCTTGTAAAATGGACTTAATAACTGCAAGTAGCAGTTTTAATTCTATATCTAATTTGTTCATTCTTTAGAAATATGGGAGTTTATATAGGGTTTATTAGAAATATGGGAGTTTATATAGGGTTTATAAAGAGTTCTGTCTCCTATCAAATCACAGTTCAGCTTATCTACTGTATATCTTTCAGCAAGGCACATAATAAAGAATTCAGAAAATAATTAAAACATCAGACTATAGATGGCAACTAATAATTATACATCTTTACATATTACAGTTGAAAAAGCACAATAGGTTTCTTTATAAAAAGTAATATATAATCACTAAAACAATAAAAATAGCTAACATACATAGAACCTGATATACAGTAGAATAATTCAAATGCATTTTAAGAAAATTATAAACATTAGAAAACATTTTTTCTGGTGCTTAGTGGACATTTATATTTTATAGTATTGTCTAATGAAACAGGATAAGGATAGGAAACTGATTGGGATTGCAATTCCCATATATTAAGGTGGTTAAAAGTTAAATTTCAAAACATCTGGAGGGAACCAGTTTTGCTTTTCTCTGGATTAGATATTTAAAAGTTAGTCATTTAGAAAAAATTATCAGCAAAAAATCTATCAATAAATTCCAGCCCTACCAGTAAAATAACCTGGAAGTATTTAGTTCAGTTTTTCAAATTTGGCAACTTTAAGATGCATGGTCTTAAATTCCCAAAATTCCCTTGGTGAATTCTGTGAATAGGAGGCCACACATTTTAAAGTTACCAAGTGTTGAGGGCAGTAACAATAATAACCTAGTCTGGCCATCATTCTGATTTTATGAGGAACTTTGTGGTTTACCATTTATGTATATACATAATGCAGAACTAACCAGTCATCATTTGATATCACCCAGTGTGATACTTGTGGAAAAAAGGATGGATTTTTAAGTTGACAAAATAAAACCCACAACATTACAGTATATAATCTTTTCAGTCTGGCAAGAGAAAACAAAAATCTGTTGGAAAGGTTTGAGCCTTCTTCTGTCTAACCAGTTTACAATTCTAGAAGCCAAATGTCAGTGTTTGAAAATCTGACTTAACTGAGGAATTTTCTGTATAAATATTTATTTGGAATGCATTGTCTGATTTGGAATAACATTGAATAATGAATAAAAAGGCAGCTGAGTAAATACTAATGATGTAAAGCAGGAATGAATTGTTAATGCTGGTTCAAATATGAATCCAGAACTTTCTTGGATCATTATAATGGGATACTGGTGGTTAGGTTTGCTGCTATTTTGATATAGAAGGACAAATGTAATAATGTACAGGTATTCCTCCATTTAGAACCACAATTGGACCTAGAATCTCAGTTATTATTAAGCAAGAAATGACCACAATCCCAGTTTCCCTAGTTGCAGTCACTGACCACGTAAATCAATGGAGTACTAGGAGGGCATGAACTCTTGAGTAGGGTGTGGCAGGGAAAGACTTCATCCCCAGGCCCTCTCAAGTCCCACCATGATAATGTTTGTGAGAACAATGGCATTCACTAGCACTTTACCAATTTGAGATCTGTTCTTCCAGTAAGCTGAGGATTTCTTTAATTCCTCAGTGTACAGAGAAATGGATTACAAATCTGATGAAAAACACTAGCATATACCACTGGAAGGCTCAAAACACTGGTGTTCACTAGCATTTTCCACTCTGAATGTAAATAATGGCATGCACGAAAGTGCTAGTGAGTACCAACCTTCTGAAAGGCTCAACACACTGGCATTTACTAGCATTTTCCACTCTGAAGAGGCAGAAATGATAGCATTTGCTAAAGCATATGTGAATGCCAGCAAGGCTCAGAATGATGGTGTTTGCTGGCATTTTCACCAAATTTGAAGTCGATTCTTCCAGTGCACAGAAAGATTTTTCCTGCCTTGCAATCTTCCCTGACGGTTTCCCCATTGACTTTCTGGAGAAGCCAGCAGAGAAGGTTGCAAATGGTGATCACATGATTACAAGGCACTTGGCAATTGATTGACAATGCAAACAGGTTGATGCCAACACATGTGAAGAAAGTGGCAGTGTGATGTGTTACAATTGCCAGAAGTGTTTTTTGGGCCATTGTGACTGCAGGTCATAAGGCAAAAACTACCTGTAAATGCTAAAAAAGGTTTATTATAATAACCTATTTATTAAAACTTGTTTTCTATCTAATTTTCATGGTTCTGGGCAGCTAACAACAATAAAATATAATATAGATAATATAGGGAAATTAACTAAGAGAGAGACAGAATTGCCTCCCTCTCCAAAAAGAAGAGAAAATGTTAAAGAAACCTGCTTACAGAGCCTATCCTAGCTTGTAATATTGTCTGCCTGTGCTAGCTGTTAAGTTTAGCGGAAATCTTTTGATTTCACAAAATGCAATAAAGCATTTGTCTTCATTTCTACTGTTATAATTGGAAGCTTATATGATTTTTATTGCTTTTTATTACTTAGCAGGCAAGAAGCAACTACATTGTTCCAAAATATTAAGATTGCCCATAAAAGGAAAATGGATCAGTACTTAAAACATATTTTAAGGCAATTTGAATTATTGTTTCTATTACTATCCTCCTTCCTTTTGTAGAAACCCCAAGTACTATCCTGACTACCTAAATCAGGAATGGGATTTTTTTTTATTCCAAGGCCATATTCTAACCATAGTAATATGTCAGGTGATTACACACAAAAGGTAGCTAGGATCTTCCTTCCTTCCTTTCTTCCCTCCCTCCCTCCCTCCTGTAAAGCTTACAGGGTAGTGGATTAGGGGAATGTTTGCATCAGGATAGTTGAAACTGATTTAAGTGACTTTTCCTGGCTGCAAAGCAGCTAACTTCATTGTCAAACTAGAGTTTTTCCCCTGCCCTGTAAGCTTTATTGCATATTTATGGAAATGAAAACTTTTAAAGGGAAAAGCATACTTTAAAAAAGCAATCATATAATATTCACTCACTCTCTCCCAGTCCTAAAGAAGGAAGCAATGGAAAACCACTTCTGAAAAACCTTGCCAAGAAGCTTTACCAGGGTCTTGTTCGAGTAGTCCTCAGGAGTTAACAGTGACTGAAAGCCATGCATGTGTGCGCGCACACCTTCACACACAGACACAAACTACAGGTAGTCCTCGACTTACGACCAAAATTGAACCCAAATTTTCTGTTGTTAAGTAAGACATTTGTTAATTGAGTTTTATCCATTTTACCATCTTTCTTGCCACAGTTGTTTAGTGAATCTGGCTTCCCCATTGACTTTGCTTGTCAGAAGGTCGCAAGAGGAGATCCCAGACAATGTAACAGTCATAAATATAAACCAGTTGCCAAGAATATATGAATTTTGATCACATGATCATGGGGATACTACAAAGGTCTTAACTGTGAAAAATGGTCATAAGTAACATTTTTCACTGCCAATGTAACTTTAACAGTCACTAAATGAACTGTTGTAAGTCGAGGACTACCTGTAATTGCACAGCAGCTAGAATTCATTGGCAAAATTTAAAAAGGAAGCTCTTTCCCCCAGTCAATCCTCCCCCCATTAGATTTAAGTTACAGGTATTTATGGAAAATGGAAGTGTTTTATGGAGAAGAAATATATTTTAGGAAAGCACTCATTATACTGTACCGTCTTTTCCATCTAGGTCTGTGATTTGGTTACGTAGCTAAATATTTCTGAAGTAGCAGTCTTTTTCAACCTACTCACTGCAACATTGTACCAGTTATGCTAATAAATACATGAAAGAGGTTACATTTCATTACCTTTATAAGTTGAAGTTGCTTACATTTATACATTTCTCAGGGTAATACTTAATGCTGCTTGTGAATTGCATGGAGCAACTGTTGACAACTTTAAAAAAAGGCTTTACAATATAAATATAAAGTCAAAGAGATAATGCTAAGGATAGCTAGTTTTCTGCAGGTTTAGAGTCAACCAATGGTAAACAGATTTTATTTCTTTTATAATACTTTTGCAGTATTTTTAAAGCTTCTTTTCAGTCATACTGAATAACTTTCAGTACAATATTGTACAGTACATCCTGTTTATGAGTCCTTGTTTATGTAAGCCAAAGATAACACAATATTCTCTGTAATGGACTCAGTGGGGATTATTTGTTTTCTTTCTAGCACCTCTTCCGATGTTAGTGATCATTTTGAGTAATTGCGTCAATTCTACATTATCCTTCCAAATGTTACTGCTCATTGTTGGCTCAAAGTTTCTCCCTTATATCACGTATATAAAAAGCTGCTGTTTTGTTATAGTTTCTGTTTAATCATGATTTATTTATGAGTAGCTAACCCTGTAATGTTTTTGCTGTTAGATTTGCTCCTGAAAATTTTTGAAAGTTAACTGAGAATTACATTTGTTTAACTGAAACACCTCAGATTCCTTTAGATTTGAACCAGGTTTTTAGCCAAATTGCCTTGTTTTTCCCCCTTTATATCTGATTTTCCCAGCATGCTACCACGCCATCTGCCAACAGCTGCCCAAAATCTCTCACCATGTGGTCATGAAACGAGGACGGCTTTAATCCAACTCAGTTCTTTCATCATTCATCGTGTACCCTGCCATCCTCCCCTCACCCCAAATAATTCTGCCCTGGAGAGGTTGTAAGTCTCTCAAGCAGTTGGTGGGGCTTAGAAGACCAAAAGTTCTCAAGAGGTTTGGAAGGGTATTAGATTTCATCTATTTTACTAAGAAGTGCTTTCTCCATTTTTTTTAGATTTTAGATTTATTTATTTTTTAAGATTTACATAATATACTGTGCAGTAATGTTGGGCAGAAGAACCAATGTTGAAGTCCAGTTTGCCAGAGATTTCAGTCTGCAGTTTCAGACAGAATACAGAAATTCATAAATATTTGGAGTGTGCCATGGGGTCCTTTTCTGGTGCAGGATAAAAAGATTGAAACAAATGTTTTCTCCATAATTATAATAAGTATATCATTCCTAGGGTAGCTGTTGTCTTGCTGGACAAAAATCATGTTCAAAAGAACATCCCCTCACATTTATGCATGTAATAAAAGAACATTAACAAAGGGGGGGAAATCCAGAAGTTGTTGGGTTTTTTTGTTTTCTTGAAAGGCAATTGAATTTCCTTTTTTTTTCCCTTTGAAAACATTTCGCTTCTCATCCAAGAAGCTTCTTGAAATTCTTCCTGAAAAACTGAAAAAGCTTCATGGATGAGAAGTGAAACATTTTCAAAGAAAAAAAAGCCAAGAAAGTTTAGTTGCCTTTTGAGAGAGGAAAAAAAGTACCTTTCAGACAACCATGACCTGGATAATTAAGAATCTCCATAGACAAAGGGGGGAAATATTTAGAATCCATGTCCATGGGGAGGAACACGGTACGTTATGCAGTAGAAAATACTCCCTTAAATTCTGTTTGGGTGGGAATCCATATTCTTACAGTTCTTATGTAGTAAATATTATTTACTTACTCATTAAACTTATATGCTGCTTGACTATCAGTGGTGACATGATTTATGTTTTTGGTCACTGAAACAAACCACTCCGCTTGTTGACAGCCATCGCAGTGCGATATGTGTAGCTGCCCATCTAATAAATGGAACTGAGATGAAGTGTGTACATCAATATCATAAACATGATGCTGTTAAAGCACCTGGCAACATTCTTTTTTTTTTAACTTGGCAGATGCTAGCTTATTTCAAAAGCAATCAAGATCTGCTTGATCAGAGTTCATATGCTGGCTTCCTATAGGAGAAAGTCTGAAACAACTTCAGCCATTGAAGTTTTTCCTTTTATTATCCTTACATGTCTCATTATATTCTTCCCTTAAAAGCTGGAAGGGAAGTATAAAAAGAGTGAAAGAGCACTGGAAGACTAAACTAAACTAAATAGTTCAAATCCCTTGCCTGTTGCAAGCTAACCAAGCTCTTAGTACCTATTTAGTTCTTGGCATAACTTATTCACTGTGTGACATGGATTCCTTTGGTTCTTTAATTATATCATCATTTTATTCCCACCCATCGTTTTTTTCTTTTAAAAATACAGCACAAGAGACCTAGGATCTGCAGTATTTGAAAATTAAATGTTAACGTAGTATTAAATTAGAATATTAAAGTAGTTCACTTTTTTGTTCTTTTCTGTAATACTGTATCTGAATTTTTTTTTACAAATTTTATCTTGAAAATTAGTTTATTCATTATGTTTAATTTTAGGAAACAGTGCTCTTGCAGAACGTTCTGAAAATGTGCATATTTCAGGAAGCACAACTGGTAAGTCGCTCTTTTTTGTAATGTTTAAATTTCATGCATGACTTAAATAGTAAATATTGAAAGCCACCTGGTATCTTATGAAGAGATATTTGGCTATAAAAATTATTACTGCCTTTTGCAGCATGTAATAAGGAATGAAGCAACTGGAACATGGGGGAAAAATTCATAAGATAAATTTGATACCACTACTATGGTCACGAACAGATTATTCTTCTCTGTTTAATTATATTTTCATAGAAACATTAAAAAGAAAAGTTAGCTAATTTGATTTCTTATATCAAAGTTTTGTGCAATTAAATGTTTTGAGTCTTTTTAAAGTGTGTATTACACATCTTAAAACATGATGCAACATTTGAAGATGCTGTTCATTTGACTGCACTACTGTCTATTCTACAGAATAATACAGTGAGGTGCTTAAGGTTTGTTCTACTCCTTTGTAGCCAAATGGAAAAAATACAAAAAATTCCTGATACTTGGTTGTATTGTTCTGGGCATGTGTGTGTGTATTTAAAATAGCAAAAGGCATCCAGCTTTTTTTGCATCCTAAAGAGCGAAATTAATAAAGTATATTAAGCAGTAATAAACATATTCATAATTAAACAATTGAATGAAATATGCATTGTCCAATAAAACACAGCAAAGAAAAAGAAAAAAATAGAAGGGTATCCAAAGATTTTTTGAAAATCTATAATGGACTTCAAGTGGGAAACTGTGCCACGGCTAGGCTGTGGCTATAGAAAAGGCCATCTTCATTGCACTTGTTACTTTAGTTGCCTCAAATGTAGACAAGCAAGAAGGACCTCTCCTACTGAACATAAAACACAGAGTATAAGCAGGGTGAAAACAATCATTGAAGTAATTATGCATTAAACCCAGTCAGGACACGTTTTCAAAAAAAATATGAAGTCAGATTTTTTTTCATTGACCTTTCTTGCTTATCTACCTGATAGATAAATAGTGTGGACATCTGCAGCTCCAGCTTTATATTAATGTACAAGTATTAAGGTTACTATGAATAGAATATGAATTAAGACTAGTCTTGCATAGTGAATCAATTCACCTAAATTCTAACTAAGAAAGTCAGTGGATTTGGTGTAGTGGATTTGGTGCCAGGATAGAAAGCAGTGGATTTGGTGCCAGGATAGAAAGCAGTAGACATCAGTTCTAATCCTGCCTTTGGAACAAAGCCTGCTAGGTGGCCTTGGTCCAGTTACATGCTATCTAGGAAGCAGATATTGGCAAACTTATTTCTGAAAGACCTTGCATAGGAAACCTGCAAGAACTTGTCCAGGAAGTTGCCAGGAGTGAAAAACTGATTCAAAGGTACAAAAACAAACACTCTTATATACATGAAGTGAAATAATGACACACTTTTAAAAAAAACAAAAAACTTCAGTTGTAGTGATAGCAATAGCACTTAGACTTATATGCACCTTCACAGTGCTTTTACAGCCCTCTCTAAGCAGTTTACAGAGTCAGCATATTGCCCCCAACAATCTGGGTCCTCATT
>JANHFL010001472.1:61297-91183 GCA_032468155.1 Oxyrhabdium leporinum
CACACACACACACACACACACACACACACATATTGGTGGAACTGTTACATATTCATTTCATTAAAATGACATCATACTTCATGATATTCTATTTAGCTACATGTCGGCTGAATGGCATGACAAGTCAATGACTTGGAGGGAGTACAATTGACACAAATCCTTCAACATTTTAATTAATCATTAATTAATTAAGTTCTTCACTTAAGTTTTTAATTTAAAAATAAGATTCACACCTCAAAGTTGAGATGAAAGTTTGAGGAGGTGGCCAAGCGAACAGTAAGACGTTGTCGGTGTGGAGTTAACATGCATGACTCCTTGTCACTTACACACATTTGTCCATTCCAAAAGGCATAACACATAAGTTTTACTTCTTTACTGCTATTGAAGAATAAGTGGGATTAAATAAAATATCTTAACAACAATTGCCAGCTCTATTATTTGGTGGCTTATGTCTTATGTCATAATACAGCCTGATCAAATGGTATATACATATTCATTATGTCTATGTGTATACTGTAGGTACATCCATTCCAATGAGTTCACTGCAATACTCTAAGAATAACACAATGTTCTCAGATGTTCTATTTTCAAGGGAAGAAATAGTTCTCTCTTCACAGAGAAAAAAGAGAGCTTAGAAAAAAGTTGACAGAGACCTCATTCTTGACAGTTGAAGAAAAGTGTAAATGTGTTATATTAAAAGATGGATAAGTCATACTCATATGACTATAAAATACAAGAGGTAGCTCAAAAGCTGTCAGCAATAATGAAGCTAAAATAATATTTATGGAAATATGATGCAAGGAATAGCAGGTCTATGCTCAATTGAGTCTTCTTCTTAATTTCCTCTTTTACGCACTTTGGGTGTTGATGGAAATTGAGTGCTTTGAATAAATAAGAATTTTTGAATCGTTGGGTGCAGCATCTACCTGTTCTATTTTTGAAATAAAATACTTTGACAAGCAGGTGAGGAAAAAGTTTAGTGTGGAAAGGCCAGTACCTGAAGATTTAGTGCCTGTATCACAGGTGTTGGAATATAATATTGAACTGTGAAATATTCCTTATTTTGTAAGTATATACAATTTTACAGTTATAAGATGAAGCAGTTTTGTACCATCAAACATGCTTTTTATGTTGAAAATCATACCCTGGTTTCTCCCACAGTATATTTTCTAGGGTCTATTTTTAAGCAGTTTTTCAAAATGGTACTCTGAAAAGTCAATACAGATTTAAAAATTTGATCTCACTGATATAAGCTGTCTGCGTTCACAGGGTCTAAAGTGTACAAATCAGTGGAACCTTTATAGCTGAAGAAGTTCTGCATTTGAATCCAGCTTCCCTCATTTGATGGTATAGTTCAGTGATGGCTAACCTGTTCGGCACCAAGTGCCAAAACGCATTTGTGCTCCCTGAACATGCACACCACCCCCACATGTGCGTGTGACACCCCTGTGCATGCATGTACACCCTCTGCACCCGTGTGACCCCAGTGCATGCACCCTGCCCCCATGTGTGCATGTGCGACCCCTGCAGGTGTGCCCCACCTCCTGGGGCAAGTGTGCGTAACCCCCATGCATGCACAGCAGAGACCCGAAGATCAGCTGGCCGGCAGGAGGTGCATGCCCGCATGCATGGCAGAGCTGAGCTGGGGTGATGGCTTGTGTGCCCAGAGAAGGTGCTCTGTGTGCCACCTCTGGCATGCATGCCATAGGTTCGCCATCACGGATATAGTTCATTTGGCCCAGATATTATTGGTAGAAGTATAAATTATTTTGATGGCACCTGTCTGACTTTTTATGCATTGTTACACAAGCCAAGTAGGATTGGTACCCTTTCTTTGTTCGGTCACATTGGTATCATTCAGCAATGATATATGCATAGGACGTTTGTCAATATATTCTTACTTGATGAGATGGATTATGAGACAAATATCTACACTTCAATAATTTCTCCCATTCCAAAGTAGAGTTTATTGATTGTACTTGTAGTCCTGATTAATAAAGTATTTGTGCTGTTAAGCCATAATGGGAAGCATAGTGGATGGCAGGTTGTTGATGTTAAAGATGGCATTTGTGTATTTTTTAGTCTATTACATTATTACAAGGTCTACTGCCTTATTACCTTTGATATAAATAATGCTTAAAAAACCTTCTGATATTTTTTTTCTTTCTCTATCCCAAATAGGGATTGAACTGCCTGTTACTCAGCTTATTGTTCTTCTTTTCTTTTTCTCATTTTCAGGGATGGGAAAAACACTTCAAACATTAGATGTTTGTACAGCTTTAGTATTTTATGTTCATAGAACTAAAATATTTAGTCTGTCCCTCAAATTGTTTTTTTTTCCCCTGTGGGGGAAACAAAGAAGGAATTAGCAGTTTTTCAAGCAGATACTCTGTTTAGATGACAACTAAAACACTTACTACAGCAGGTCTTTCAGCAACATCAAAGCAGTAGGATCTTGATATTAGCTGAATTGAGTTCAAGGTAACTCAGTAACAGATATAGAGTGCTGCTTGATCACAATCATTGCCTTCATTATTCGTCAAGGCCAGTGTTGACTAGTGTTCACAAGTGGAGGCTACCTTTGGTCAAATTGTGATGCCTTCAATGTTGACATGACTTCTCCTGCTTCCAGATGGTAAATTTGGTCATATACAAAGAAAAACAAGATTCTAATCTGTAAATGATGTAATTCAAGTGATTGTCTGTGCATTCAGACAACCTACCCACTTTCTTTCCTACAGGTGTCTGTTTCTATTTTGAAGAGATGCATTAGGTTCTTGACACTCTATCAGTCTTGGGGAACTGAGGGTAAAGTGGAAAGAAGACTTGACTGTTCATAATGGGACTACAATCTTCCTGATAAAGTCTCTTCCCTAAAGATGGGCAACTCTTACGATTGAAAGTGGAAAAGGGGCTTTATATCCAGTACCTCACTGTGTGTATCAGGGTCTCCTTGAAGAAAGTATGCTTTTTCCTGAACTCACATGATAACCAGTCAATCCCACACCAAAAACAAACAAATAAAAATACATGTAGATGATTGACTTCAGAAATAGCAATAGGACTTAGACTTATATGCCACTTCACAGTGCTTTTACAGCCCTCTCTAAGCAGTTTACAGAGTCAGCATATTGCCCCCAACAATCTGGGTCCTCATTTCAAGTGTCTTTAATAGAAAGTAAAACAATTCTGCAAGGACATGGTTCCCTGAACATCAGCAGGAAGAAAGATGTAAAATAAATCTTCAAGAGGAAAGAGAGTGAAGAGTGCTGGAAAAGGGTTGATGAGTGATTTGTGCCTTAATCACAAACTTTCTACATTGAAATTTTGATGATGATGATAATAATAATGATAATAACAACAAAACATTTAAATGTTCAGTCGACTGAGTTTCATGTTTAATGAATAAAAGAGATAACAGCAACAACAACAATAATAATAATACTTTATAAAATGTATATGTTGCCTGACTTCCAGTGACTATAAGATTTTAAATATATAAATGTATGCAAATAGTTTTCTCAGTAAGATAATTGAACAATGTTGTGGGTGGGCGAGATTCACCATAGTAAAATGGAATACTGTAAGATGAGTAATTGAATTTCAAGAAACTATAATCATTTTTAAAACCTGTTTTTACTTTTGTAAACAGAGAATACTGTGGCATGGCACATCACTCATATAGGAAACAATAAAATACCTCTTAGTTAATTTTAGACAAACTAGATAGTAGATAGCAATTAAGGTGCTTCCTATAGCCTCAACTATTGAACTACTTACTTTTGGTTTTGTCAGAACATGGAACACTTGAACCATTTTTGAGTTCTGTACTCTGATAGTTCCAACAAAAGATTTAAAGACAGGCTATTTTGTTCTCAAAAGATATTTTGTGTTTCTTGCATATCTGCAATTGGAATTAAAAATGCCTAATAAAACTCCCTGGTTAAAAGCTAGAGGGGACAATTCTGGAGCTACTTCTATATTTTGACCTTTTTTTAGATAGGAAGCAAGCTTAGAAAAAATTGTATCATCTTTAAACACAAAAAGCTTAGCTTTCTTTGCTTCAAAATTACTCTCAATATCTACAGTTGATCCAAATTTGTTTATTCATTAAGCCAAATCTCTTCAAAACAGAATGACGGAGTTAGAAAGTACCTTGGAGGTCTTCTAGTCCAATCCCCTGTTCAGGCAGGAAGCCCTATACCAGTGATGGCTAACTTTTTCGGCACTGTGCCCAAAGCGCAAGTGCGCACCCCCCCCCCAAATGCAATGCTTGTGTATACCCAACGCATGTACGTGCATCCTCATGCATGCAACTCTCCCATGCATGCGCAGCAGAGACCCAAAAACCAGCTGTCCGGTGGAGGTGAGTGCATGCACGCATGCGCAGTGGAGCTGAGCTGGGGTGACAGTTTACGTGCCCACAGAGAGGGCTCTGCGTGCCACCTCTGACACACATGCCATAGCTTCACCATCACAGCCCTATACAATTTCAGACAAATGGTTGTCCAATCTCTTCTTAAAAACTTCCAGTGTTGGAGCATTCAAAACTTCTGGAGGCAAGTCATTCCACTGATTAATTGTTCTCACTGTCCGGAAATTTCTGCTTAGTTCTAGGTTGCTTCTTTCTTTGATTACTTTCCATCCATTGCTTCTTCTCCTGTCTTCAGGTGCTTTGGAGAAAGGTTGACTAGAGAATTCTTTTAAGTTCTGGAATTAAAGTTCTTCCAAACCATTTAAAACAATATATACTTTATTAATTTAGTGTATCTGGTGTGCATTAGCTGAACCATGTTCAGATTGCCAGGAATATTGTATGACTGGAAATCCATCATGATTCTACAGAATTTAATAGTATCTATTCTAATTTTGTGGGGCTCTTATATTTTTTCCTGGTAATCTTACATTAAATAATTATAGCTGGTATTAGCGTCTGGCATAAGCATTGTGCCACCAACCCTGCCCCCCATATATAATATGGAAATAATAATACTGACTTACTTCACAAGCTGTAAGAATTGAATGAACATACACTAAAGGCATTAACCTCTGAAATCCCATAGAAATCAGGAATTGGGAATACTGGAATCACTATATATCCTAAATATTTAAATATTTTGGGCTTTAATTTTAATAAAGGTAGAAAGGCAATCTTATAAGTATTTTGCAAATATTATTCAAAACGAATAAAGAACAATCATTAATAATAGAAAGTCGGGAATATATTTTTCCTTGGTCTTTTTCTTTCTAACAGAAGCATGAGGCAGGCAAAACAGTATACACTAAAGAACTGCAAATGAATCACAGTATCTGATAGTACTATAATCAATTGTCCCCTCCATTAGTTTTATTGCTTTCAAATCCTGTATTGTAATTTTGGGATTGTGAATTAACAATCGCCCCTAGGGAATTTCTAGCAAATTTGAAAGGGTGCCTGTCTGATTTGTCTGTACAGAGTAAGAATCCTATCAGACCACATTCCAGCTCTGAATTCATTTGTACTTAGAATTTACTTAGAATTTTTCCTGCCTTGTTTTATTCCTGGTCTCCTAAAATTCCCTTCCAAGATCCTCAGTTCCATGTTTTGTTTGTTTATCAAATTATATAGTCACCCATCTCATGAGAAGTTAGTTTGTGCAGTGCATAATAATATTTATTACACTTGACAGGGCTTGCTGTAGAAAGCAGTTTGTCCCACTAAGGAGATGGGCAGAAGTGAGTCAGCATCCTCTTTTCTATCTCCATGGCACTAGTCGATGCCTACTCTTAAAGGCAGATAGGGAGATTTTAGTGGCAAAATTCCTGGCTAAGTTCAGTTAGCATCTGCAGGCTCAGATGTCTGATTGTTGCTACCCTAGATGGATTTGGGTCCTAGAAAAAAACATAGTGATGACTTTAAAGGTTCTATTGATTTAGAGTCTTAGTGATTTCATGGACTTGCAATTTGCCATTAGCTTCTCCCAGAGTGTTTTCTCAAGCGTATGTGTGGTATTTCCTATAGGAAACATGTCCGAAAGCTAACAAGTTCAACCACATTCCATCTGTTGCCCTCAACAGGCAGAAGGATCTTTCTACCAAAAGTTTTTTTAAAGCTTAATCTGATATTCTGGCCATATTGGGCTTCATAAGAAAGTAGCTTGAATTAGACTTAGAAATTTTACAAAATGAGGATTAAGCTACCAGTTAAAAGATAAAAATAAAATAATGACTTGTCATAACATATTTAGAGTTTTTTTCAGTGCTTTTTATTACTAAGGGTCTGTTGGGAGAGTGACATTTGGGAAACTTCTGTTTTTGAAGGAATTCATTGCATTTTTTAAAAGAACTAATATTAATGATATAACTGCAGTTTTTAAATTACGCTTTCAAAATTCTTTGGAAGGAAAGTGGTTTGTCTTGAGGTTTGTTGACCTTTATATGGAGATGAGATCATCTGTTCTAGCTCGTATCATGAATTCCAAAAAAGATTAAATATATGTAAATAAATATAGAAGTTCCCCCAAAATGGTGGGATAAGAGCACCACCTAATGGGTAGCTCAACCAAAAAAAAAACCCAAACCCTCAAATCATTGCAGTATATTTGTGGAAAATCTGAATTCTAAATCTTTTAAGGTTTGCATTTTTAAAAATCCCAGTAATTATAATATATAATGAGCATAAACTTTTTTACTTTAAACCAAGTACTCATTTCAGCTTTATAATAAAACATTTTTGCTGTAGATATGTTTGCCTACAGCCTTTATCATACTACATTTGTGCATGCTGTATTTTCCATAATACAATGTTGGGTTTTACATTGTTCACATGTAATAGGGAGCTGCTGCATTTATATTTATTTTGTTGACAAGATTAATTTTCACTCCATTTTATTTTTCTTTGTGTTCTTTTATCATATAGGTCTAGTATTTTTGTTCTTATTTTCTTTAGAATAAATGAATGAAATAATAAATGCATTTCACTATTTTTACCTCATTTCTAAGCACTTGTATATGTGAGTTTGTACAAAATTTTGGAAAATATTTGCAATGGTTATGCATTGTACTGACATTTAAAAGACAAATATCATTTAGCTGTTGTTGCCTTGTAACAATATGTTGACATCTTGATCTGGACAAGTGACATTTTTAGCTTTAGAGGCACTTAAATTATTAGAAGCAATCATTTAAATGATACCTAAATTAGTAAATGTAATTATAAGATATTTAAAAATCCATGATTAGTCATTATAAGTACTTGTTATTGATTAAGCAAGTTGATGTGAAATGTTTAATGACAATGGAACATGAAATTGGATATCCCCATTTTTGTCAAAACAATGCTGTGTATCTTAGTGTACAGCTTGTTCAGCAACAAAAACTAAGATTTCAGAGGTATTTGGATTCTATTACACTTATATGGCAAAACTATGAGTAGTTCATGTTGATGAAAATAACACTAAATTAAAACATTTTAATGTCCTACGATTAGTTTACATACTGAATTGAAAATCTGATCCTATTTGTGATTTACAAACAATTTCCTATGTAGATTATATGGATTATTATAATAAAAGATACTTCTTTACTGAAATTAACTAAAATATGTATATGCATTTATACACATGCAAGAATATACTGCAAGGTATACTATAATAATTTATTGTTGTTTTTCTACCATTTTATCATTTTCACCTTTGTGTTTTGTTTAAATAAACAATTACATGTATATGCCTTTTAAAATTACTATAATGTTATACTGACATTCAAATTTTAATGATTTTTAAAAAGTTTCATTTCTGTGAAAATCAAAAATGACCATCAACATATTTATTCAGTTTTATTTTATTTTATTTATTATAGTTTTATTCAATTGTGATGATGGTGGAAAGTGACCGGTAGGGACAGCAATGTTATTTTTGGTATGCAATCATTCTCCTGATAACCTACAGTTCTATATAACAGATTTGGAGATATGTGTTTGGCTTCAAGTGGCAAGATGGTTCTACTAAAAGGACCATTATTGGGTGCAGCTCCAAATGTTCTTTCACTTAAACTTAAGAAACAGAATGCAATAATACTTTATGACTAGTAACATCAAATCTATATATTTTTTTCAGGTTGTGGAGATATTCCAGAACAAATTAAAGGTCCAAGTGGGATAATCACAAGCCCAGGCTGGCCTCTTGAATATCCTGCTAGATTGAATTGTAGTTGGTATATCCAGGCAAATCCAGGAGAAATTATTACAATAAGGTAACTCATTTATATTTTAGGGATATAATGTGAAAAGTGTAAATTAAAATTAAAAATCTACTGAAAATTAAGAGCTTTACAGATTTTTTGATTGCATTTATCTTCAGATTTATTGGTATCTCTTGATTATTAAAAAAGAAAGCATCCTTATACTAGACCAGGGGTGTCAAACTCGATTTCATTGAAGCCTGCATCAGGGTCGTGTTTGACCTTGGAGAGCTGGGGTGGGCGTGGCCAGGTTGGATGTAGCCAGCATGACATCACTCATGTTAGGGGGCGCCTGTGATGGCCCGAGCACTCTGCCAGTGAAAACTGGCTCCCAAGCTCCATTTTCGGCTGTGATGGCCTCCTGCAACCCTCTGCCAGCGAAAATGGAGTGCACGGCCATCCCAAGGTCCATTTTCGCTAGCAGAAGCTCCGCAGGCCGGTCCTTTGCTATTTCCAGGGTGGCCCAGTGGGCCAGTTCTAAGCACCTCACGGGCCAGATCTGCTCCCCAGGCCTTGAGTTTAACACCCTTGTACTAGGCTTTCAGGTGCAAATCATTCCATTACTAGATTTTTGAATCCTAAAGTAAAAAGCCCAATAACATTTCCCATAATTTCACATATTGGGTTCTGTTGCAGAGCTTAATAAGCAGGAAGTAAATATTTACGAGTTCAACTTTTTGAAAAAGGTCAAGCAAAACTGGTCACTAGCCATGTACTTCTTTTGGCTTTTCTCCATGTTCCATCATAATTTCGTTTTGGAAGCAGTTTCTCTGTGGCAAGGAGTCCATTCATTCAAAATAGCAAAATCTTTTGAACAAACTACATTCATTAAGAAACAAAAAAGGCTTAATTATTCCGAAGATTTTTTTCCCATTCTTGGATGTGCTTATTTACTATTAACAACAGATAATCCTTTTTCCCTCCATAGCTTTCAAGATTTTGATGTTCAGGGATCAAGGCGATGCAGTTCAGATTCCTTAACAATAGGGACCTACAAAAATATGGAAAATTACAGAGTATGTGGATCCTCAGTTCCATCTCCATATATTTCTTCACAAGACCATGTTTGGATCAGATTTCATTCAGATGATACCATATCACGAAAGGGCTTCAGACTGACTTATTTTGCAGGTATGTTTAAATTTAAAAATTGTATGGTCAAAATGTTACACATTTGTTTAGAATGTGGGCTCAGTATAGTTTCATGTGGAATGTATAATGACTAGATTTAAACAAGTCACTAAGCCATGATTTTGTTTAACTGGAGTTTATCAAATCACACAACATACAAATTCATAAATTGTGATTTACAAACAAAAATAGCTCGGTTAACATGAATGGCTAAGCCCAAACCAAATGAATTTCATTATAATTGGCTTTAGTCTATACATAAACCTTCTTTATGATAGAAACCAATAATTTTTCTAGTGTTTAAAGTGGAAAAGCTGCTAACAGGTAATTATTATTTTTTAATTTTTAGAAACATTTGAGGATTTTTTTTGATTAACTTAAATATGTTAATAGTTGGACTACAGCTTAGGAAGAGTACCTGATCTTGGCAATAATATGAAAATATTCTCTGAAAAATACTTACTGCCTTTCTGAAACAGACAAAGTGACGCACAAAATAAGCTAATTAAACTTATGTTATATATCAGTAGCCAACACTATCAAATTGCTCATGTTGATAGAATACAATCCAACCATTTATTTATTAATTAGTTAATTACAATCCAACCATTATTAACTATGGATATTTCATTTCTTGTTCTTTATTGTCAATTTTTACTCTTGATGGCTGCCTCAACTAGTCCTTGCATTTTATGCAATTTAATGGCAAGATTTAAGAAATGATTTGCAACTGCCTCCTTTCTAGGGCTGAGAGAGAGAGACTGGCCCAAGGTGTTCCAGGTAGCTTTTTGTCTAAGATAGGACTAAAAGTCACAGTTTCCCGGTTTCTAGTCTGATTCTTTAACCATTACTGGCTCTTAATTATGTCAAATTAAGTTACAGGACTGTTCACATATGAACAGGAATAAAGTGTTTAGACACAAAAGTATTTTTTTTCATTTTGAGATCTCCTCTCAATGTGTAAGGAACCTTAGAATCACCTTGGAGAAGTGTTAGGAAACAGCAAGTGCTAAAGCATACATTAAGCAGTAGAGGGGAAAAGTAGAGCATTTGAGACTCTTAAAGCCCTACATGCATACTTGCTAGATTCTGTTCTATAAAGTTTACACTCAATAAAATGCAATTCTACTCATCATGTAGACTCAGTTTCGTGATCGGATGCACCTCGTAGAGCTGATAGTCAGTGCTAGTTTCTAACTCCTTCATTGTGGCCAAAAGTCATGAAAAGGATTCTGATTCTTGATTTTGTTACATCATGCATGCAAGAGTTTAGGGGAACCTAGTTATTTTTGGGCTTTTGAGTAAGCTGAAAGAAAACCGGGTCTTTATACTCCAATTCCTTTTTCTACCGTTTACCTCACATATAGCTGGGGATACTGTAAAATTAGAAAGTAGTAGTGGTAGAAAGTGGTTAAATAATTAAATGTTTCTTAAATATATCGGTTTCAGGGAAATCCAGCGAAATGCGTTGCGACTGTAACCAGTTCCACTGTGCTAATGGGAAATGTGTTCCAGAATCTTGGAAGTGTAATGACATGGATGAATGTGGAGATAATTCTGATGAAGAGATCTGTCCCAAGGCTAGCCCTCCAACTGCTGCTCCCTTCCCGCCATGTGCATACAATCAGTTCCAGTGTCTCTCACGTTTCAATGTTTATACTTGCATTCCAGAATCTTCAAGATGTGACGGAAACCTTGACTGTCTTGACTTAGGAGATGAAATAGACTGTGGCATGCCAAGCTGTGGGCAGTTACTAAAATATTTTTATGGTACTTTCAATTCTCCTAATTATCCAGACTTTTATCCACCAGGGAGCAATTGCACTTGGCTGATAGATACAGGAGATCACCGCAAAGTTATTTTGCGTTTCACTGACTTTAAACTTGATGGTACTGGTTATGGGGATTATGTCAAAATATACGATGGACTAGAAGAAAATCCACACAAGCTCTTGCGTGTTTTAACTGCCTTTGACTCTCATTCACCTCTTACAGTTGTTTCATCTTCTGGTCAAATCAGAGTGCATTTTTGTGCTGACAAAGTAAATGCTGCAAGAGGGTTTAATGCTACCTATCAAGTGGACGGTTTTTGTCTGCCATGGGAAATTCCCTGTGGTGGGAACTGGGGATGTTACACCGAGCAGCAGCGTTGCGATGGCTACTGGCATTGCCCAAATGGAAGGGATGAAACCAACTGCACCATGTGTCAGAAGGAAGAATTCCCCTGCTCCCGGAATGGTGTCTGTTACCCACGCTCTGATCGCTGCAACTACCAAAATCATTGTCCCAATGGTTCTGATGAAAAGAATTGCTTCTTTTGCCAGCCAGGGAACTTCCACTGCAAAAATAATCGCTGTGTGTTTGAAAGCTGGGTGTGTGATTCTCAAGATGACTGCGGGGATGGTAGTGATGAAGAGAACTGTCCAGTGATTGTACCCACCAGAGTAATTACAGCTGCTGTCATTGGAAGCCTTATCTGTGGGTTGCTTCTCGTCATCGCGTTGGGATGTACTTGTAAACTGTATTCATTAAGAATGTTTGAACGAAGGTAAGCAACCTGTAAGCTTAAACCACTGGTTTGTTTTCCTTTGTCTGAAAATATTATAAGATAATACTTGACTTAACAAATATTCATTTAGTGACCATTCAAAATTACAGTGGCACTGAAAAAGTGAGTTATAACCGTTTTTCACGCGACCGTTGCAGCATCCCATGGTCACGTGATCAAAATTCAGATTCTTGGCAACTGGTTCATATTTATGATGGTTGCAGTGTCTTGAGATCATGGGTCACCTTTTGTGACCTAACAAAGTCACTGGGGAAGCCATTTTCAATTAACAATCCGTGTTACTAAGTTAAGGACTGCAGTAATTCATTTAACATCTATGGCTAGAAAGGTCACAAAATGGGACAAAACTCACTTAAAGCTGTCTTGCTTTAAGACAGAAATATTGGGCTCAATTGTGGTTGTAAGTCGAGGCCTGTAGAGTATACACACAATAGCTTTTGTCACTGATGAATTCTACATGTTATTTGTCAAAGAAAAAGTTTTTTAAAAAGTTGACTGCTTGAAATACATGAAAAAATAAGAAATTGAAGTTGATATGCTTACACAAGGTCAGTTCTTTTATGAAATTGTTATCACTCTCATAATTAGTTTTGCACCATCAGTGTGCAAATTATGTCTTAGATTAAAAGAGGACAGGCCTCTGTCCTGGGCAATTGCAGTCTTAAGAGTAGCAAAAAAGTACTGTATAACACAAAATGTTGTTGCTGTTATATATACATTGAAACAAGTGAGTTGGACTCCATATAGCGTGTCTGTATTTTTGGACAGGTCATTTGAGACACAGCTGTCAAGGGTTGAGGCAGAGTTATTGAGAAGAGAAGCCCCTCCTTCTTACGGACAGTTGATTGCACAAGGACTAATTCCACCTGTTGAAGATTTCCCAGTTTGTTCACCAAATCAGGTAAGAACTTCTATGGTAACTAAATTTGTTGCTCTGGAAAATCATGCACTACTTTGTTTAGTTCATCTCCTTGCTACAACAGGGTTCTCTAGGCTCAAAATTATATTTATTTACATTTCATACACTCAAAGACAGGAAGATATATAATTTGCCAGATGTATAATTTTTGACACATCATTTAAATCCAGCCCAGTATCTCTTTTATCCTGTCTTTCCCTCTCTCTTCATAATAAGGCAGTTAGATTGGGAATATTTTTGCTAAATCTAATTGCCACGAGACTGGGATTTTTACAGAGATACAAACTCAGGCTGCTTCAGTTTAATATGTGAAGTTTCATAGGTTCTTGAAATGTTTATGAAATAAATCTGAAAAATATTTCAGATTCGCAAACTTCATCTGGATACTACTACCTTGTGAATAACTCTCCTACATACACTACATATATGATTAGTAGTTCTGCTCATTATACGGGGACAGTTGATTTTTGATTACTTGCATTTCATGAGTGCTTGCTTATCATCTTTCAATTTCCATTGAAATTTTTCCTGTTTAAAAAAATAACCTTACAGAAGCCCTCAAAGCATGTTGAAATAACTTTTCTCTGATTACTAGTCTCAGTATAAATTCTGTGGAGTGTTTGGGGGAAAATCATACAGATTTTTATATGCATGGTATTTATATTATCACTGTAATAATGTAGTTGGACAGATGTTACTGTTGGCAAAGTATTGCATCATGACGAAGTATTCCATGACAGAAATTATTACCATGTCCTAATTTTACAGAAATGTCTAAGTAGTACTTTAAATATCAACACCATGTCAGTAACGTCTAAATGTGGAAAATAATAACAACTGCACCATTAATTAAACCCACCACCAAGCCAGTGTGTATGGTGAACTAAAGAACTGAAATTATAATGAACCCTGAGACAAATCCATGTTCTTTCCCCTTTCTAGCACAATGTTTAGTGGGTCTGTACTCTGACTTTGAAGATTGCCCAGTATCTTGGAATACCGGTAGGCCTGTCTCAAGGCTCTTATGAGTTCTACTTTATATCTTGGAGGCTTCATCTAAAATTCTCCTTCGAAGTCCACAGTGGGGCTCTAAGAGTTCCACTCTATTATTTGGCCATGCCTCACTCATACACATCCTTTGTTTTTTCAAGTAGATGATATGTAGCAATTCAGGAAACAATCTGGATTGGGTTTCAAGCTGCTTATGAAACTAAAATTAATGTCGCATGAAGTCCACTATAGACTGTTTGCCTAGTAACAAATGGGGGGTATGTACTTTTGAAAGACTATACTTAGATGAAGTAGAAGTTCAAGCTTCAGAATGATTTTAATACTTTTACATTTAAGACATTTTTAGCAAAAGCAGGCTTCTTGGCTGCCTCATCTCTCTTCTGCTCAGATTCAGTAAGTTATTAGTTCCATGTTAATGGAAAGTGATTTGCAGAAATAAAATGAAACCAATATTACATTCATGTTTACCTTTTTATAGCACTAGGTTTACCTTATGTTTGTTTTTCAGGCCTCGGTCTTAGAAAATTTGAGACTGGCAGTGAGATCTCAGCTTGGATTTACATCTATTAGATTTCCAATTGCTGGGCGGTCAAGCAATATTTGGAACCGAATCTTTAATTTTGCAAGATCCCGTCATTCTGCATCCATGTCATTGGGGTCATCAGATGGAGATGATCTTACCAGCCAGAACAGTAACAGAGAAACAGAAAGAAATAGTTCACACCGAAGCCTCTTTTCAGTGGAATCCGATGATACTGATACAGAAACTGAACGAAGAGACACAACAGGTGCAGTTGGTGGTGTTGCTGCTACATTGCCTCAAAAGGTCCCTCCTGCAACTGCCGTGGAAGCAACTGTTTTCTGTGGAACTTCCTCAACCCAGAATACTAGCAGTAGTACAGACAGTGGAAGAGAAGCAGCAAGTATGGAACCTCCGAGTTCTAGTCCAGGACGCCATCAGTTTTCTAGTGCGTTAAGTCGAATGACTCAAGGGTTACGTTGGGTACGCTTCACTTTAGGAAGATCAAGTCCAGTTAATCAGAACCAAAGCCCTTTGAGACAGCTTGATAATGGAGTAGGTGGAGGAAGAGATGAAGATGACGATGTTGAAATGCTAATTCCAGTTTCTGATGTACCGTCAGACTTTGATGTGAATGATTGTTCACAACCTCTGCTCGATCTCACTTCAGATCAAGGACAAGGGCTGGGACAGCCGTACAGTGCAACACCTAATGGAGTACAGCTCTCCAATCGAGATGGCCCCTGTGAGCACTGTGGAATAGTACACACTGCTCAGATACCTGACTTGTGCTTAGAAGCTATGTTGAAAAATGAAACTAGCGATGATGAGGCTTTGTTACTCTGCTAAGTATTAATTGAATGAGTGGAAATGTTTGCAAGTTGGAGCAATAGGGTGACTGGTTTTTGTACTTCATCCTTATGGGGGAAAAATAGATTTTTGTTTCAAAAAAGAACCCAGGGCAACTCACGTGACTTCCAAATTTGATTGTGCATGACTGAATGAATCTGTTGCAACAAAGAAAGATTGTTACTGGTCTACATACATAATGTATGTCTGTTGCTAGGGTGGTTGTTTTGTTGTTGCTGTTGTTACTATTACCCTTTAAGGGTCCTTTTCTTGAGAGCTTTTCCTAGTACTGCTTTTTCTACTAGACTCCTTAAAGCCTGCGCAAGGAGTTGACAGAGAGTAGGTTGTCTCTGTAATTTATAAAACATATCACCAATGGGTGAATTTGGTGGAATTTGGCAGCATGCAAGTTTCTGGCATACCTGTACGTGTGCATTTTCAGTGTTGTAAAGGCATGCATCTATCACCAGTTCCTTACTCATGCTTTCTGGAAGAAAGAAAGAATAGCGCTATCTAGGAAGTGGTCCTTGATTTCAGATAGTTTTAACATTGTGTAATTTACAGTAGGAACATGGCTGCTCGTCCACACTTTTGGCTGCCTACCATTCACTCCCATTTGTCAGATTGTTTTGTATGTAATATTCATTTCACGTTAAAATCAAATCCAGTGTAAATTGCCAATATAATTTAATACAGTATACTAAACGCTAATTATTGCTGAAAGTATTCTTATTCTTTTTCCTCTTGTGGTTTATATTGTCAAATTACTGAATGTTCTCTTGTCAAGTTTTCCTTTTTTCAAATGATGGATTTTCTCCAGTACACTACACTGTATTTGTTTTTTCTTTTTCTTGTAAATGTTGAAATGGCAGAAACTGATGGCAAAAAAATGTTTTGTAGCTTTTATAACATTAACTTCAATACATTGGTCTAGAATGGTACAACCAAATAAGGTGTAAAAATTCAAAGAAATTTTTCATCTATCTTTGTAGATAGATACTTAATGCAGATAAGTATGCATTTGATTCTTGTATATAATGTGTTTTTTAAGAAGATGAAATGGGTACCCATAACTTTAGAAAACTGCAATGGATCTTTCCCTAGTAGAATTTAAATTTGTTCAGTCTAAAGGGATTTGCACTAAACCTATATTAAGGTCTCTGAAGAATTAGTGCACATGCACTATAACTTTAAATATTAGTCTCTAACGCAACAATGAATATATACTTCCATAGCTCTGTTCTTGTGTTCTAACTTTCTTTGGTTTGTTGATACAATTGAATTTGCTTTACTAACTTCGTATTTATTCACTGTATTTAAAAAACTAGTTTATGTAATATCAGTTCTCACTTTAAAACACAAAAAGTTCTAGGTTTTTATTTTATTACATCCCATTGTTAGTGCAAAATATATCAGCAATAGAAAAAAAATCAGTTTCCAGATTAATGGCTAGCTGGTGGTTGTTACTTCTTGATGATACCAAGAAATGAATCTTTTGAGAAGACAAAGGTTGTGAATTGCTGTTATATTTATATTTGGGCAGTCTAAGTAGGCTTAATGATTTATTATGAAATATGTATTTGTGTATGATTGTGTTCTATTTATTAAATTTTACATACATTGCTGAATGTCATTTTAAAGCATGTTTAAAGACTTGTGGAATTCTTGTTATGCTATCAAAAAACCCCTCATGTTTTAAGATATATCACATTAAAAAAACTTGTCATGTATTGAGATACTTTAAAAAAAACAACAAAATATCTATTTGTTTTCTGCTTGTGTTTTTTAAGAAAACACAAGTAGAAAGGTTTATGTATAAAATTAAACTAGAAAGTGTGATCATGTTTGACTAAGTTGACAAATTGAATGTTATCATATGATTGAATGATATATTTTCTCAGTAAATTGAGAAAATACGGATTTCACTTTTCCCAAAAGTGCATGGATAGGGCTCAAAAAAGAAAATATCAGTTTAATCAATTCCATGGTCTAAAATAGCAAAAGCTTCTACCTCAGTCTTTAAATATTAACCAGACATAAAGCAACGGGTCCAAACCTTTCTAGCTTGGCAACCCGGCGAGGGTTGTAGTGGGGATAGTTCCTGGGAGTGGCAGGTGGGCACATGTGAGCAAACACAACTGCATTTGTGTGAGAAGTGGAGGTGGGCACCTGCCACTCATGTGTAGGGAGCGTCAAACGTGAGTGCAACAGTTACCACTCATGTGAGGGGAACTTTGCATGCGACCGCAAGCAGCTGCCACTCGGGTGAGGGGAGCTTTATGCATGCACAGAGGCTCGCCCACGTCTTGCGTGGCCTGGTTCCAAACACAGCAACCCAGTAGTGGGCTATGGCCCGGGGGTTGGGGACCCTGACGTAGAGTACTCAGCATGCTTCATATTTGGGGGTGGAGAGTGGACTCTGGAATCAAATTCAAGATTTCTAATTGCAAAATTAGCTGCTAAGTTTCAAGTATTATTTAATCTTTGAAGCTAAATATCAGGCCGTTTTTCTTTAAACATAGAATTAGACTAAAATAACTTAGAAACATACAAACCTGTTGCAAAAGACAAAAGTGTAGAATTAAAACTTTTCATTTTCAGTGATTTCAAGAAAATATCGAAATTATTGGCTTGAATAGATCATGACTTTCTAAGAATAAAACGTTTGTTTTATCCTGCATTGTAAACAATTAAGTTATTCAGTGTAATCCTATACATGGAAGTCCCTTCATATTGTTCATTTGTTTAAGCAGCTTCATACTAAGTAAGCATGCATAAGATTGCAACTTTAGATGCAATCACACATTCTAGATGTGGAAAAATAATTTTCCATCCAATTTTATGGGAAAAGATGCAAGCCAATGGTTTTCCATCCTCCAACAGACCAGTAAAGAACTCAGATTAATCTGATATTGTAATAGGAGATCTATCTCATTTCGGCTTTTCTCTTTCATTAACTTGCCTCTTTCTTTAAGTAAAAACATCTTACAGGCCTCTTTTTTCCTTCTCTCATTAGGCTCTTTTTTTCTAAGTTGCTAATAAAACATTTCATGAAAGACTTAGCATGCCTCTCTACCCTCCAGTGTCTCTACCACGTCTGACCTGGAGCTTCTTTCTTGCTCTATTTGAATGTTGAAATCCTTTGAGTTTGTGGCTGCCATCCCAAACCCGTCCCCAATGCAATTTTTGTTGTAACTTTGGCTAGTTGAGCTGGAGAACTGTTCATTACAAAGTTCTTAAATCTATTTACTTCCTTCCAAGGTTTGACTTTGCCTTCCATATGAATCATGACCTATTTCTTGTATTTTACCAACTCCTTAACACCAATGGAAACATTGCTTTGTTCCCTGGATGTCTTATTAAATTCCTGCCTTTTACTTAAATTTTATGGTATCATTTTGCCAGGATTATATTTTACTATTCATCAATGTGTGTTATTCACAGAGGTGATTAAAAAATTTCCAAAGCAGTATTAGAGGGTCTTCTTTATGTATAGCTCCAACATGTATAGACAACATTCTACACTTAAGCAAAGAAGTGAGATAATGAACTGTATTTCCTCGGCCTTTGAATGTTTATCTGTGCATTCACATGACCTACAATTCTAACCCACTTAGTCTCAGGACTTCATAGCGTCTTCAAATCTGCTGTGTTTATTTTAAAACTGAGCATTTAGCAGAAGCTGACTATAATTTTATGGTATGCTTGAAGGAGAGGGCTCCTGCCACATAGCGTAGTTCTGTAAGGTTTCAAATGGGCTTTTGTATAAATGCATCACCTACGAGCATGAGATAACACTTGAAGAACTAATTATGTAACCAGTTCTTGTCTTGATCATGGAGTACATGTGTATGAAATTGTGTGTTGACTCTTTTATAGCCTTATAGCAGAGGGACACTTTAGGAGACAACATTTCTATGGATAGACCCTTCAACTACTACTACTACCGTGCTATGTTCAGGGTAGCTGTGGTGTCAGAATCATTATCCATGTATTTAACTGTAAACATCTCCATAAGAGTCCACAAGAGATCCAGTTGGGTCTAGTGGTTAAGATACCATGCTAGAAACCAAGAAGTCGCAAATTCTAGTCCCACATTAAGCATGAAAGCTAGTTGGGTGACCTTGGGAGAGTCATTCTCTCAACCCAGCGCATCTCACAGGGTGGCTGCTGTGGGGAAAATAGGAGGAGGAAGGAGTATTGAATATGTTCACCACCTTGAGTTATTTATAAACAGAGGCAGGAAATAAAGTATTAATATGCTTACGTAGAGTAAATGAAGAACCTTTTTTTTCCCAAGATGGCAGTGTATTCACATGCAGCAGTCCCGAGCTCCCAGTACTGGGGTGTAGTGCTTGGAATAATATGTGTATGGATATGTATGCACAGTGTAGTGCAAGGGGCAAAACTTGCTTACACCCTCATAGATCTGCTAAACATCAGGCTCGCAAATCAATTTGGGATTACCAGCCGAGGTACGGATGCTTCTGAGAGCCCGGGATTCTGCCTTTAAGGCAGGGGACAGGAATATAGAGAGAGGCCAGGGCAGCCCCTAACTAACTACAAGGGCAACACGAGGAACACGGTCAACACTGACACTTCATTGGTAGAGGAGTTGAACACCTTCTTCACCCGCTACAAGGTGAAACGACCAGACCCCCGTAGCCTCTGCCTGCCAGCTTTCTGATTCTTAACCACTCACCCTATATGAACACAAGTGAGAGCTGCGTTGAAGGCTGTGAATTCCAGCAAAGCTACAGGTCCAGATGGGGTGCTGGGGATAGTGGTAAAGAATTGTGCCAACCAATTAGCAGGGGTCCTGACAAGGATCTTTAACATCTCACTGCAAATGGCCTATGTTCCACCATGCTTGAAAGCGACCACTATTGTCCCAGTCCCAAAGAAAACAGAAATTAACTGCCTAAATGACTACAGACCCATCGCATTAACATTTGTAGTGATGAAATGCCTCGAGAGATTGGTTCTTCAACACCTTAGGACATGCCTCCCACCAGATTTTGACAAACATTAGTTTGCCTACAAGGGGAGTAGGTCGACAGATGCCACCATAGTTACTGCTTTACATTCTGTAGCCAGCCATCTGGAGAAACCCGGCAACTATGTCAGGATGCTTTTCATAGACTACAGCTTGGCCTTCAATACTATCCTGCCGAGCATCCTTATTGGAAAGCTGACTAACTTGGAGTTTCCCTCTTCCATCTGCGACTGGATCAAAGACTTTCTGAGGGACCTGCCACTAACAGTGAGGACTGGGTCTGTCACACCCACCTCCCTGAAGCTTAGCACTGGCTCCTCACAGGGCTATGTGCTCAGTCCCTACCTGTATTCACTACACACGACTGGGTATTGTCTGACCCATCCACTGTGATCATTGTTCACAGATGATACTACCATACTGGGTCTTATTACAGGTGGAGACGAAACAGTGTACAGGGAGGAGGGTCAAAAATTAACCACGTGGTGCCTAGAAAACAACCTGCACCTGAACTTCAGCAAGACAAAGGAGATGGTGTTAGACTTCCAGAAGAAGAGAGGAACCCGCCCCACTTTACATCGAGGGGGGCTGTGTAGAGAGAGTTTCCTCCTTTAAATTCCTGGGAGTCTACCTCAGCGAAGATATCGCCTGGAAAATCAACACCGACCCAGGTGGCCAGAAAGGCCCAACAGAGACTCCACTTCCTTAGGGTCTTGTGGAAAAAAAAGTGGAACAACAATTGATGACCTCTTTTTACCAGTCCACAATAAAAAACGTCCTCACCCATTGCATTATGGTGTGGTGTGCCGGCTTGACAGCCACAGATAAAAAGACACTACACAGGGTGGCAAGCACAGCATAAAACATTGTGGGCTGTCCCCCCTTGATGACATCGCTAGGGCACGCTGCCTTAGAAGAGTGAGGAAAATTCTCAGGGATGACTCACACCCTGATCAGCACCTCTTTACTCTCCTACCATCGGGTAGGAGATATAGAAGCATAGCCAGTCTCACCAACAGGCTGAAGAACAGTTTTTATCCGTGGGCTGTCAGACTCCTGAATGGAAAATAACTTTATGTCAAAATATTATGATTGACTTGCGGAGCCAGTGCGATGTGCAATAACTTCGCATGGTGCAATAAGATTGTGTGTTTGCTAGTAGGATTCACTGGGTCAGGGATTTTTTGTCTTCACTGTGAGTTGTATTGTGTTGGGAGGCTCAGCCAATCTCATTGTACACATGTTGTACTATGACAATAAAGGTTTGATTTGAACCTATTTTTCTATGCATAATGTATAGTAATTAAAAGGGAAACATGATTTGTCAAAAGCAGATCATTTATGTGTACTAAAGAAATTGGAAAGAATAGAAATTTTCCTGCAAAGCAATTGTCATTTTTTTCAGAAAGAGCAAAGTACTTTTCAGTCAGAGATAAGGTTGGCCAAATTAGCTGCAATCTTTTGGATGACCTTAATAGCCCAGCGAAGTGAAGAAAGAGGGAAAATATCTGCTTGCAGAGATGGAGGTGACTTATCATAAATGTTTTGACGGCAATTATAGTCCAGGGAGAGAGAGAGAGACAGAAGTATTATGGGTTACCATACTTTTATTACATTATTACCGATTATATATTATGTAATATGTATTACAATTATATATTATATAATATTACAGAAATGGCTGTATTAAGCAGGTCTGTAAGAAGCTGAACATTTGGGAAATGTACTGTTAACTGAGAATAACTTGAACTGATTCCAAAGAGGTAACCCTGTTTGTTGCAGCCAAAACAAAATTTATTATTTATTTATGTGTTCAATTTATATGCCTTCCGTTGTATTTAATTTATTTACAGTTGGCAAAGAAAAGCCACCCTTCCAAAAATATATGAAGAGATAGGCCTTCCTAGAATCACAATAAAATAGTTAGAGACGTCTCTATTTTTATCTGGTGGATAATAGGCCATCCTGAGCTGATACAGCAAAAGCTGGTATGATTTAATAGATATTAAGTTGTGATTCCCTGTAGAAAACCAAATTCAAATTGTTGGCCATGTCTGTAATGATACCATGTAGGTAGTTCTCAACTTACAATTATTTGTTTAGCGACCATTCAAAGTTGCAGGGGCATTGAAAAAAGTGACTTACAACCAGTCCTCACACTTATGACCATCACATAGTCTTTGATCAAAATTTGTAGTGCTTGGGAACTGGCCTGTATTTACGATGGTTGCAGTGTCCTGAGGTCATGTCATTGCCATTTGCAACATTCCCAGCCTGCTTGGAAGAAACAAAGTCAATGGGGGAAGCCACATTCATTTAACCACCAGGTGATTCATTTAACAACTACGATGATTTGGTTGACAAACATGAACCCCCCCAAAAAAAAAATATTGTAAAATTGGGCATGTCTCACTTAATCACCACTTTGCTTAGTAAGAAATTTTGGTTCCAATTTTGGTTATAAGTCAAGAACTACCTGTAATTCTATTTATTAATTAAAATGCTTATATTTTGGCCATTGTAAAATAACCATAGGATAGTCATGGCCCACACATATTATAAAATTACATTAGGTAATTTCAGTCGAGGGAGGCAATAGAGGGCATCACTGCAGGCAGAGAAGTTTAGAGGCAATGATAGGAGAGTAGCATTATGGCAATTTGATATTTTGTGAATAGACTTTCTTCCTCACCTCTGCGTTACCTCTCAAGAATATCAATTCACTTTCCAAATGAGCCCTTCATCACTTTGTAAATCTGTCACTACCTAAGAGAAAATTGTGTCTGAGTTTAAGACCACTGAATCTCAAATGTGTATGGTGGTGGTGTTTTTCAAAAGGCAACTGGGCAGTTTTTTCTTTGAGAAAGAAGAAGATGTTTAGTTTCTCATCCAAGAAGCTTCATCAGTTGTGACAAGCTTGATAAAGCTTCTTGGATGAGAAGTAGAACGCTGTCTTCCTCAAAGAAAAATTAGTCCAGCTGCCTTTATGAAAAAGCACCTTTGAGATAACTGACATGGATGACCGAGAATCTTCATAGACACAAGGCCACTGAATGTTTGCAGACCAAACATTAAAAGTATTTAAATTTCAACTTATCGGAAGAGTAAAGAAACCCAAAAGAGAGATATAGTTCATTGACTCAGCTTATGGTAATACAGTACTATAGATTAACCATGTGTGAGTTGGGAAATTAGGAGTGGGTTAGTTGGTTTTGGGACATTATTCCTGCAGGCCAGTGTTTCTTGGCAATTTTGATGTGTGGACTTCATACCCAGAATGTTGGCTGGAGAGTTGAAGTCCATTCATCTTAAAGTTGCCAAAGTTGAGAAACACTGCCATGGGGGAACATTGGAGCAGTACACAAGCTTGAAAAACTGGAAAAAAATTTTTCAGAAATAAGCAGTGCTAAATCATTTCTATATTGATAAAGAAGAATATTTGTAGCCCAGGGTGGAAATGTGGGGTCCTTGGTGCTCTCTGAGCTTGGTTGTTTTCTTGCATAGATTAACACCAAGATTAACACCAGACCAATAATCAAGAAGTAAACAATACCCCAATCAAAGAACTGCAAAACAAGCTAACAATAAACAGCCTTATCAAAGTAACTCCAAGACCACTTCCATCAACATTGACAGGGCAAGCCACTGGAATATAAACTGGGAGCAAATCTCACTTCCTTGTAGCACTGATGATTTTGGGGCAATGAAAATCTGCAAGAAAACAACCAAGCCCTTCCATACTGTTACCTAGACAATTACATGGAAAGGTCTACACTTCCCTTCCAACTCTGTTAATCTGTAATCTGTAATCACCAGGAATCAAACCCGAGGGTCTACATTACAGACATTTCATAGGCTAGAACAGCCTCCCCTAAAATATTTGACTTCAACAGCTGTAATCCCAAATTTATGACTACCTCATCTGGGCTGCAAAAATCCGGATCACCACTAGTTGGCAATAAGGAAAGAATGGCCTTTGCAACCCTAGTTGGTAAGCATGGCTAGCAATTATGGAGTTAGAATCCAGGACAAAATAGGAAAACTAATTTTAACCACCACCACCACCCGATTTTTTTTTTACAGAATTACGCTTACAAAAAGACACTGTCTAGCCTAAATGTGCCATTCTGGGGAGGAAAAAAAAATGTCTTCATTCATTCATTTCATTTTCATTTTATTAAATTTATATACCGCCCCATTCCAAGGACTCGGGGCGGTTTACATCTAAAAGTCTCTTAAAACCATGCCTTAAGGTACCAGATTCAGTAAGAAACTGGGCAGTAATGCTAATTATTTGATACCCCTTACGTATTCTTATTCCACAGTAATTATTCGCGGGTTTAATAGAATGGAGGGGGGGAGGTTCTTTATAGGTATAAGACCTTTACTCCCCCGGACGGCCATCAACTAATGACCCGGGGTCGGTTTGCGCTCCGAGCCACCCCCACTTGTGACGCAAGAAAGCGCCAAGGGCCTTTGGCAAGGACGCAGGTGCCCTCTTTAGAAATCCGAATTCCTTCTTTAGAAAAGGCTGCCAGGGCGGGGAGCCCCTACCCCCCCCCCCGGGAGCGGGGCGGAGTCGAGAGAGAACCTTCAAAACGCGTCTCCGAGGAGCTCCGCGGCCTGCGATTGAGCGAGCAGATACTCCCGCAGAAACGTCCATCATGCAGAAACTCTTGATCCGTGGTGGGAAAGTGGTGAACGCGGACTTCTCGCAAGTGGCCGATGTGTACATCGAGGACGGGGTCGTGCGGGCGGTGGGGCCGCATCTCCAGCCTTCTTCCGACGGAGTCCAGGTGTTGGATGCCACGAACAAGCTGGTGCTTCCCGGCGGGATCGACACGCACACGCACATGCAATTCCCCTTCATGGGGTCGCGGGCAAAAGACGACTTTTATCAAGGAACGAAGGTAACGCATCCGAGGCAATCTTCTCCCTCCCGCCCACCATGGGCTCCGTGAGGTCCCCCTGGGAACGGTAGAGCTGCTGGTGCAGATGCGCCCAGGCCTACTTCCTTTTACAGGATCCTGCAAATCAGCACCAACAGCTTTTCCTACTCCGGTTGGGTTGGGTGAGTGGAGCTCTTCTCCTTTTCTGAGATGGAGATGGCCAAATTGTGCAGATAGAAGCACTGCAAAGCATTTTCTTAAAGATCCCCTTTAAGAAGATAGGAGTAACTAAGGCAACAGTCTTTTAAAGAATATTTAAAGACTATAAAGAATATTTACAGTATTGCTGTAAAGAATATTATATTTTAAAGAAGGTCTTCTTTACAGCCAAGGAGCCCTCACTTCCATACTGTTACCCAAACAATTACAATGAAAGGTCTACAATTCACTGAGAACCAAACCTGACTCAAAGGAGGGTCTACATTGAAGGTATTTCATATCTCCATTGCCGCACTTGGAGGCCACATGTCTCCCTTTGTGAGATTCTGCTGGGAAGCTTTGGGTCTAGTGGTCCAGTATTGACCACTAGAGACGATATCAATGGAGATTCTTAATCATCCAGGTCATGGTTGTCCCAAAGGTGCTTTTTTAAGAGAAGCAAAATGTCTTCAAAGAAAAGCAAGAAAGTCCAGTTGCCTCTTGAAAAAGCACCTTTGGGGCACTAGAGACGACACTTTCAGGCAGTTTTGCCACTTTCTCTTCCTTATTCCTTATTCAACAGCCTAATTGCCCAGGGAAAACGTTTAAATCTGGGCAGAGTGGAGGAAGAAATTACAGGGACAAGCCTAGATCAATTCAAGATTGCTTAGAGCAGAACCATTTGCTTTGAAAAGAGCAACTGCTGTGTTTCCAGAGCAAATGCTCCAGGAGCCTCTCTTCCATTCTTCCCATTCCTTCCTCGGCTATCACCAGCCATGTCTTCTTACCCCCACCATGCATAAATACACTTATTTTCAAAATAATTGTGTTTTATGTGCATCAAGAACAAAACAGCCCCTTTTCATTCCATATATATATCCAATACTTCTAAAACACATTTCTTTCCATTTTCATGCTCCAAATCCAGTTGTTCCATCCACTGGGCAGCACCTATGGCCACCTAAAGAAGTATTCAATATAGCTGGTGTATGTTGCCATCAAACTGCTTTTCTTTCAACAACTACTAAATTATGAAATATAATTTCTATTCTGCATGAGTTAATACAAACCAACAAATTGAGTGCAAAAGTATAACCCCAATTCAGGGATATCGCTCACAGTGCAGGTAATAATCTAGGGGCTGTGAATAATGGAATAATGCCTATGTTGTCATAAAATTGAATTCAAGCCACTCAAAGTTTTCCAATAGTATTTTTATTCTTGTGTTATTCAGACAAACAGCAAGACAAATTAAGCTTAATTAGTTTCTTTATATTTGTACATATACTTGCCCAATTTCAAAGTTATCTTACTACATTCCCAACAAGGCTATTCAAATAACTATGCCCAACAAGGCTACTCAAGTTACTGTAAGTGTTGTTGCCCAGCTAGGCTACACCTTCACACAATACTCACATACATTCTCAACACAGGTGATCAGGCTATATTTTAGTGGGCTGGGAAGCAGGCTCAGGGCATCCCCTGCTCCAACAAGAGTTGTCTCAAACTTGTCTGGGTTCATTCCAGTCTTCTCTTTATACCCAGCCTGTTTACCCAGAATCCATGTATATGGTACATCTTGCTCCAGCCACGTCAGGCGCTTTAGATCCTCACCATTTCAGGACTCCATGAAAAATGAATCCACTGCATTCCTTACGCCCACTAACAATAAATCCCTTGTACACAGATCCATCTTTCCTTATCAGTAGTATAAACATTACAGCAGCATGGGTTTCCTAGTGAGTTCGTGAAAAGGCTAAATATGGTTCCATAACAGGAGTTCATAAAAAGTTCATGTTACAGGCCTTCTATATACAGGAATATTTGTAGCTAATATCACATTTGCGATATATTCATAACATATAACATAAAATATATATCACCAGAGTCAGTCTGTGAAAAGGGCAATGTATGTTCAGTTCTCCAGATACTGTTAGTCTACCACTTCAATTATTGTTGACCATTGATTAGGTTAATGGAAGTCAGAATTTAATAATCAGGAGAGTTGGCTGTCCAAGGTGAAGAGGACAGAGCTGACACAGCTTCTGTTCCACTTATATAAGATGACAGAGGGAGGTTAATTTACACTGATACCTGGAGACCACAATTGAATTAGGAGTGCAGAGCAGGTCATGTGGAACCCAACTCTGTCCTCTAACACTTAACCTCCAAAACTGTGCCTCCTGAAACTCTGTTTGATGGTTGGATGATCGCCACCCACAGCATCTAGAATGGTCAGGAGATAAATTAGGAGATAAATCTCATAATTAGGTTTTATCTTTAATTTAGTAAAGAGGAACAATCATTTGACACTTTCATTTGGAAAGAAGCAGGTTTATATCTTCTTGATTGAGATTCCTATACCAAACAAATCATTACCATTTGCCTTCATCACTTCTCCCTAGGAATATAGTTAAGAACAATGCAGTTTTAATTCAAAAACCAGGAGACTATGAGTTCTTTTCCCATTTTAAGCATGAAAGCCAACTGGGTGACTTCGAGCCAGTTATCTCTCTCAGCCCAACCCACCTTACAGGATTGTTGTGGGGAAAAATAGGACGAAGAAGGATTAGGTATATTCATCACCTTGGGTTGTTTATAAAAATAACAAATCAGGAAAAAATAAATAAATCATAAGTTGCACAAAGTGATATTGAAATGCCAAAATAAACATATGCAACTTAAGATGGAACTGAGGAGTCCTTGGTGCTCTCTAAGCTTGGTTCTTTGCTTGCAGAGATATCATTATCCAACTAGATAACATCATCAGTGCTAGTGAATGTGGGGTTTGTAGTTTGACCTGATAGTATTGATTGGAATGTAGTTTTCTCCTTGGTAGTTCCTCGATTAAGGCTTTGCTTTTTTTGCTTATTTGTTTGGTTCCATGCTTAGGAATTCCTGGAAACCTAGCACTTAGACATATCAGTCAACACTAAACACATATAGGTGAACCACATTTACACATCTTTCCAAAAAGACAACAAAAAAACTAAAAAGGAAATAAAAAGACTAGAACACATCTTCAACAGCCAACACCCAGATAAGCAGGAATTAATCTGCTAATGGGATCAGTTCCATCATAAGGCCCTACAGACCTGGTTATGTTGCCAGAGTCAGAGCTCCCATGGGGACTTGAGAGAGCCATTTTTATCCTCCCTTTGCCCAGGGTTAGTATTTTTATTTTTATGTTAGTTAGTCCTGTGATTTTTAACAGTTCTTTATCAGTTATATATTGGCTATTTTATTTATTGAATGCTGCCCAGAGTCCCCTTTGGGAAAGATGGATGGCTATATAAATTTGGTTAATAAATATAAATAAATAAATAATAATACAGACATAATTATTTCAATTCCTTCTGATGTATGTGAGACAATGTGAAAACCTAATTCAATAGCCCTTTGCTCATTCTTGCTCTTAACAGGGTGCAGTCAATTCTATTTACAAGCTGCTTTCTTAAAAGTACCCTCCAAAAGCAACCTTAAAATTAAGAGATCGTCACATATTCACGTAACTATTCTCTAACCAAGGAAGACAGAAGCAAAGTTGGTTACTCGGAGACCGAGTTTACTTATCAACCAAATATCTCAGATAAAAATTACCTAGCAGAAAACTAGTTCTTGGGTCCTTTTCCTGTTGTGTAGAAAATAAATCCTGTGACTGTTCAACTTAGCCTCCCTAGAATACTGGGGAAAATCCATCCTGTTTTTCATACTCTCTGAGCACCAAAGCACCTTATCAAGGCTGTTTCGATTCTGTTTCTTTTCTCCTCTGGAGCAGTTTGGTCAGAAAAATGTCAGAATTACGCAGTGCCACCATTCATCCTGGTGGGATGTGCGCCATTAAGAAAGCAACTGTCCTTTTCCTCTGGGTGCCTTATTCAGCAATCATGAACTGCCAGCTTTGTCTTATTCACTCCATTGCCTTTCTTCTCTAAGACCCTGATGTTCTTGAGTCTTCTCTGCCCATATTAATGTTAGGGTCTGCCTGAAATCTACCTTCCCTTCTCTGGTTCTTCAACTGATATATTTCCCTGAGACCGGCTAAAGGTATTTCACATGAAACCCTCATGAAACCCTAAGGGCCTTTCTTCTTCTGGGTCACAACTGCCGTATTTCAAAGTCATCATTTCCACTTCTGTTATTGTTCTGCTGAGATACAGATTTATTCTTCCAGCTCAGCAGTCACTCGGAAAATAGTTCCCACTAATTGTGCGCCTTAGGTGCTTCTGGCTCCCTTCTTCCTTATCTGCAGACCATCTGGCCTGGTGAGGCTCAGTAATACATAAACGAGGCAGAAGCTCCCAGGCAAAGCCTTTGAGGCTGCACCTACAGGTAGTCCTCCACATACAACAGCTCATTTAGTGACTGTTTAAAATTACGAGGACTCTGAAGAAAGGGACGTATGATCATGTTTCAGACTTATGACTTTTGCAGCGTCCCCATGATCACGTTATCAAAATTCAGATACTTGGCAACTGGCTCATACTTACAACCATTGCTGGGTCCCGAGCCTAGGTGGCGCAGTGGCTAGAGTGTCGAACTGCAGGCCACTTCTGCTGATTCAATCTAGCGGTTCAAATCCCA
>JANHFL010001472.1:92176-112363 GCA_032468155.1 Oxyrhabdium leporinum
TGTTGCTAAATTTCATACCTTGATGGGGTAGGGATTGTGTATTTTTGTGAGTTGTGTAATTTTGTGAGCTTGGTTGTGTAATTTTGTGAGCCACGCCCACCTGGTCACATGATCGCCAAGCCAAGCCACGCCCACCAAGCCACATCTACAGAACCGGTAGTGAAAAATTTTAGATTTCACCCTGGATGTTAGAGTTACAATAATATTATAGCTTTGTGTGACTAATTCTGTTATTTTTCCATAGCTTATAGACTGGTTCCTTTCATGTTGCAATGGTTCTAAATTGTTGTCACTCTAGTATTAAATATTGCTCAGTGGGAAAATAAATATTTAATTGCAACCTCTCCTTTTCAGGCTGCCCTTGCAGGAGGTACCACTATGATAATGGACTTTGCAATCCCTCAGAAAGGCTGTTCCCTCATTGAAGCCTATAACCAGTGGAGAAACTGGGCTGATCCTAAAGTCTGCTGTGATTATGCACTTCATGTGGCTGTTACATGGTGCAGTGAGCAGGTATGGTAGGCATAACGTCAGCTGTACTTTCATTTCTTTAAGGAAGTCCAGCATGCAGCATGGATGGTACCAGTGGCATGGAAACAAAATGCTTGCCGTTTTCCTGGGCACAAGTATCAAGAGTCATTGACCTGACTCAAGAATATGAGAACTGGAGCGTAGAGGTGCAAATCTCTCAGCCTTGAGGACAGTTTATTGCAGGGTGTCAAACTCAAGGCCCATGGGCCATATCCAGCCCATGGGGTGCTTAGATCTGGCCCTTGGGGCTGCCCTGGAAACAACAAAGGACAGGCCCGTGGTGCCACAGCCAGTGAAAACAGAGTCTAGGAGGGCTGCGCACTGCTCACCTGAGCTCCGTTTTCACTGGCAGAAGGTTGCAGGAGGCTGTCTCAGCTGAAAACAGAGCTCAGGAGCCCGTTTTTGCTGGCAGAGCGCTCGGGCCACTACAGGTGCCTCCAACACGAGTGACGTCGAGCTGGCCGTGTCCACCCTGGTCATGCCTATCCCGACCCCTGAGGTCAAGCACAACCCTGATGTGGCCCTCAATGAAACTGAGTTTGACACTCCTGGTTTATTAAGTGTAGGACTGTATTTCTCAACTTTGGCAACTTTAAGCTATGTGGACTTCACTCCCACAATTCCCTAATCAGCCAGGATAGTCTGTGGTCTGAAAAATACATTGCAATGTTCAAAGAGCTGCAAAAACAAGAACGGATTTTTAATTTGCACAGGGTATTAATTTGGGATTGTGGGTTATTTAAGAATGTGGACAGAGCCCCATCTTTAAACTAGCCTTTCCTAATCTGGCATTCTTTTGATGGTTTATGCATATATCATCTGCAGGGCCACTTTTTCCTAAGGAAATCTACCAGGTGAGAGGGAGCAGGCATGCTCCTATCCCTTCCCCTAAATATTGTCATGTGATGGCAGCTGGGAAGTGTGTCTTTTCCAAGACAGCCCCTGCCCTTTGGAACATTTTTCCCCCTGTGGTTTGGCAGACCTCGACCCTCCTAGCTTTCCGTAAAACTTTGAAGACTTGGCTTTTTCCCCCACGCATCGGGATAAGATTGGATAACTGAACTAAATTAGAAGTCTGACTTGGCACCAGGTTTCTGTTGTTTTTAACGTTTTTAGTTTTATAGTTTCAATATGGCTTTATATGCTGTTTTAACTTTTAATTGGGAGTCACCCAGAGTTGATTAGAAAATAGAGAGCTATATACATTTTTAAAATAAATAAATCTACCGGGATTGTTCAGCCAGTAGTCCCTGGAAACTCAAGAACATATAAACAAGGACAAGGCTTTAATCATCTGGTTATATCTCCCACTTTTACATCATCAAAGCCTTTCCTGGATTGTATGGGATATTGCAATCCCAAAACATCTGGAACTTCTCCATTTGGAAACAGTTAAATGCATTTCCATAATTGTTATTTGAAATTAAGGTGTGATCTGTCCTAGAAATGTTGATTACAAGTTGGTATAGCATGTCTCTCATGAAAAACTGCATGCTCTTAACAGAATAAGTTCAAAGGGTCCTTGGAGGTCTTCTAGTCCAACCCCCTGCTCAAGCAGGAGATCCTATACCATTCTTTTCTTTAAAACCTCCAGTTATAGAACACCCAGTTACTGATTTTCACATGGATAACCCCAGATAAATTTCCAAGAAATGTAAGGGATTTCTACACTCAACTATGAAAATAATTAATCTCACTAAAGGGCATTGCTTAATCATACAAATGTTTTAGGAAATGTTTTAACAAATATATATATATATATATTCCTCTTAAATTTGTCTAATCCCTCTTAAAGCCATCTTAGCTTATAGCCTTCAACATACCTTCTGGTGATTAATTCAGTGTAAGATACTAATAATTGCTTGATGCAGGAAGAATGACATGTCCCATATGAGTCTTTTTCTTATATTAAAACTGAATTTCTCAGTAATTACAGTTTTAATAACTCTTGGAAGTATTTCTACAATCAGTGGAGCAGTCTTTCTTTTCTCTACCTTATTAAGGAGAGTTACAACTATATTATACGGTACTAGATAATTTTTAAATGAAAAATTAATGTTATCAAAATGATTATGGGAGTAACAATGAAATGGGAATGATCATAGATAAATCTGTTGATTTTTTTAAAAAAGAAAAAGTTTCAGCACTATGCATAGAACAAATTAAGTTTTGTGACAATATTTTTCTTACTTTTTTTCAGGTCAAAGAGGAAATGAAAATTCTTACCAGGGAAAAGGGTGTCAATTCATTTAAGACGTTTATGGCATATAAAGATGTCTATATGGTTGGAGATCCAGAATTACACACAATCTTCAGTCAATGTAAACAAGTTGGTGCAATTGCTCAAGTCCATGCGGAGAATGGGGATTTGGCTGCAGAGGTAATTCCCATATTTAAGATGATCTCTTCAGTCACTTGGAATTATAATATACAGCATATATGTTATATAGAGTTGAATTGTGGTGTCCTTGGTGCTCTCTGAGCTTGGTTGTTTTCTTGCAGACATTTGATAATGCTCATAGGTAAAATGCATTGATGATGTTACCTAGTTCGGTAATGAAATGTCTGCAAGAAAACAACCATGCTCAGAGAATACCTAAGATACCACAGGAGCATCTGGGAAGGGGTGTGTGTTAAAAAGTCAAGATGGTGTCTCCAACTACATGATTGAAACTCCACAAGTTGCTTGATAAGGCATTGGTCTCACTTCACAGTCTTGCCCTGCAACTCCCAGTGATGACTGAGGCAGTCAGAGAAGGTACATCCTGGTCATTTTAGTCTTGGAGATGGGATGCCCATTATAGCAGAGCATCCAAGATTTCCACAGCCCTAAAAGTAGTCTCTCATACATATACATACTTGAAAGTAAGACATGGAAGGACAAAGAAACCTGACACATTCGATCCACTTCAGTGTTTCCAAGTTCTTTCTTATTGCCTTTGGGGCATTTATGTCTGCTTGAAAAAAGCAATCCAGTTTCTATCTGCACTTCACTTTATTCAATCAGGGTGCCTATACAGATCAGTGGTCTCAGTTTGCCTTGCGATTTCTCAAGACTTCTTTTACTGCAAAGAACTTCTGTTGTTCCAACTTATAGTCAGGATGCCTAAGGATCTCTTCTGAATTTCTCCAGTGTATTTCCAAGCTTTTTTTATTGTTGTAGCCAGGCCTACAATATTCTGTTATATAATTTCCATCATTCTGGATGCCTAAATGTAGCAATCTAAAAAATAAAATAAAAATCCAATGGATGGAATTTCCTAACAATGTTTTTCCTTAGATTTGACTAAAATACAGGAAACCAAGCAGAGCAGAGAAATACACACACACACACACACACACACACACACTCCTCAGCCACCCTAATTCCATTGCATGCACCTGTCACACATGTATGTATGTGCATGTAAACTAAGCATTCAACATACAAATACATCCATTATATTCATGCTTTGCAAATGATTTGGTGGAAGAATTGAGGGCACTTCATCTCTGCCAGCCATTAAAGCAGTCTCTCTTTTTTCCAGTTGTCCATCGTAGCCTTAAAAAGAAAGATGCTGCTTCTTTAAGGGATCCGCTAGTTAAAGCCATTGAATAATGACTTTATTCCTTGATTCCTTAAAGGAAATAAGTGTGTATCCATTAAAGTGTTTGGATTTTTACAGTGTGTTCTTATTTCCTTTTATATCAGTAATTAATCTTTCATTTTTTACTTACACCCAGAAAGTACCAAATCAAACCAAAAGCTAATCACATAATTTGTTCTCCATAAATAGCCAGTAGGAATAATCTTTATTCTATACTAGGATGCTGAATCTGTCATAGATGATCACTCCCAGCCTGCATGCTCTCATTGAAGTAAAAGAGAATTCTTCTTCAGTGGAAGGCAGAAATTTTTAAGTTAATGTTGAGAATGCAGCGGGGAGTATATATTTTTTTAGTTTTTTATTGTCATTGTACCTTGTACAGCAAAATTAAATGCCATCTTCAATGTACATTATAACTATTAAAACAAAACACAAACCTTTCACATTCTATACAATTGAATTGAAAACCCCTGATATTGCATTAATATTGCACTATATAATAGAATTCAATATAGTTACTGCCCTAGGATAGAAGCTGTTTTTCAGCCAATTTGTCCTTATTTTTATTATCCTGTACCGTCTGCCAGATGGTAATAGTTCAAAAACAGGGTGCCCAGGATGAGATGGATCGTTAAGAACGTTTTCAACTTTCTTAAGACAGCGGGAGCTCTAAAGGTCTTCCAAAGAGGGGAGAGGGAAACCAATGATCCTCTGGGCAGTGATGTTAATCCTCTGGAGTGCTGTCCTATCTGCCACTGTGCAGTTGACAAACCATACACAGGTGCAGTAAGTTAAACTACTCTCTATGGTACAGCAGTAGAAGGTCACCAGCAGTTTTTCATTCAGTTGTTGTTTCATGAGAAGCCTCAGGCGGTATAATTTCTTCTGGGCCCTTTTGACCAGTGCTGCAATGTGAGTGCCCCAGGTCAGATCCTCTTTTATGATAACACCCAGAAACTTAAAACTGGCCACTTGCTCCACTCGGTCTCCATTGATAAGCAAGGGCTGGATGTCTGATCTATCTAAAGCTATAGTGTCAAAATAATGAAAGCAGTGTCAAGCTGCAAGCTCTGCCATTTTGAGATGTGTGTGAATGTGTGTTTGTGTGGGACAGCCCATACAAAAAGGGTAGGGTTTGCATCACAACAATGCTTTGGTGCACCTACTCCTTTGACACACATTCAATCCCTGCAAACAACATTAGCTGAAGTTCATTCTGACTTTTCTTTGCCAGAAAAATTCTGCACTGGTTCATGTAACATGTACCTTGGCCCTGCGTAGTTTCTCACATTAGGAGTCGAATATAATGCAATTGGTTTGCTGGATTCTAAGCATCATGGTATAATCAGTTTGGTTATTGGAGCAAAACTTCCTGTTCCATGGCAAGCAAAGGAATGGGACTGTAATTTTTACAGCGATTTGTTGACCAAATTTCACTTCTTAGTTTTTCTGTTTGATAATGCTGGCATGTATTCACCATGGTTGGCCTGCAGGGTGACAAGAAGATACTAGCTTTGGGAATAACTGGCCCAGAGGGACATGAAATGGCCCGACCAGAAGAAATGGAAGCAGAAGCCACATTGAGAGCAATTACCATTGCAAACTCAGTGAACTGCCCTCTCTATGTTGTACACGTGATGAGTAAGTCTTCAGCCAAGATAGTGGCAGATGCCCGCAGGCAAGGTAGGTTCTTGCTAAACATGTTGGAATATTCTTATTTGGTTAGACCTGGGATTCCATATTATGGTTCTACAGCCATCTCCATAGGAGGTCATTTAGCTGATTGCTCTACCAAGTTTTAATTCATCCTACCCTCACACAAAGTGAAATCCCACCTATTTGCCATTTATTTAGAAAAATGCCCTCAGCTTCAACATAAGACCTGCAGATATTCTTATGAATTGAAAATTAGGGGTTCTTGTATTTGGATTTTGTTATGTAAATGTACCAGTGGGATGGGGAATGTAGAAAGTAAACTCTAGAAGGGGATGCATCCTGTAGGACTAGAAACTCTCGTGAAGAACCATCTCACCATTTTATCCTCATTTTATCCCTCACTGGCAGCCATTTTGTCTGAGTGTACAGAATATTCCCTCAGATATATCTTAGATTTATATTTAGGAGCTCAAGTTCTTGTATGAAAAGCTTGACAAGATTTGGAGTCCGAGTACATGAAGATATGACTATGAAACATTGCATTTTCTTATGGATGAAACTGCAAAGCTCTCAGTGATTAATCCTTCATCTAAATAGAGTCTGTCTCTGGGTTTAAAGAACATTTCTACTTTCTTCTGCAGTCTAGGCTTCAGTTCTTTTCCCTGTAACTAATCAATATTTAATTAACCTAAATATAAGGCTGAGCCGAGTCCCTTTTCCCCTTATTATTAGGCTGATTTCATTGTCCCCGAGATGTCCACAAGATGTCACTGTTGACAATGCAATGAGTTTATTTTGCAGTTGGAATAGCTATCTTTTGTGGAAAATGAGATGTTTTCAGAATCAAGTGTAATAAACTGTATAATCAGCTAAAATATGTAGGTCAGAGCAAAATTTCCCAAGGCTATCCAGAAGCTTCCAAACTGTAAGGATTAGAGTGTTTGTGCTTTATCATGTACATGTATACCTTCAGTGTTTCTCAACCTTGGCAAATTTAAGATGTGTGGACTTCAACTCACAATATTTTCCAGTCAGTCATTTTACTTACCTCAGAAGGATGGAAGGCAGAAGGCAGAAGGATGGAAGGAATACTGTGAGTTGAAGTCCACACATCTTAAATTTGCCAAGATTGAGAAACATTGAATGTACAGTATATATGTACATGATGACTGGCTGGGGAATATTGAGAGGTGAAGTCCACACATCTTAAATTTTCCAAGGTTGAAAAACACTGCAATACAGAACTCACCTGCAAAAATGAATTATTTTTTTTCTAAATTCAGTATATTTTATCATTTTTACACCATGCTTCCTCAGATAGTGTCCTTGCAGGGAGATGATCTAACAACTGGAAGAAACCAGAGTGAATAATGTGGTGATCACATAGACATGTCCATGTCTTAACCATAAAGAAGATTTGCTATTGCCTTTTCCCAGAATGGTTTCCAGATGACTAAGTCTGACAGCACTAGACAACTCTTAACCATGTCTGCTCTTAAATAACTTTTTTGAGCTGGGACCAGACAGGTTTAATGGTATTGTTCATCACCCCTATATATGAGTTCTGGCCAGGTGGAATATATTTAATGTACATCTCTTAACATTCAACTGATCATACAAATGTACATTCGTATAAATTCTTGTCAGGGATTATGTCATTACTCTACTTCATTTATTTTGGAGTCAACATTATAGGGCTGTTAATCAATTAAGCCAATGGTTCCCAACCTTCTCCTTAATGTGAATCATCAATAATCGTCACATGTTTTTGCAGACACCACATAAACACATTTGGCTGAGAGCAGTCAGACTTGTACATTAAGAGGCAATAAACCGCAGCTATTTCTAAGCATTTATTATGGACACTTGCAAACATATTGTATTTAGTGCAGTACATTCACTAAATGCAGTTTCTAGGAAAAATTATACTGAAATTCAGATAACCTGAGGCAGTGACAGTTCCACTAGATGAGCCAGAGCAGGAAATCAACTTCACAGGAAGGCTAAAACTACGTTTATTGACTATAATAACATAATCTTGCTAGTCTGATTATAGCAATAGTATTTAGACTTATATACCGCTTCATAGTGTTTAGAGAGTACTTTAGAGCACTCTCTAAGTGGTTTACAGAGTCAGCCTATTGCACCCAACAATCTGTGTCCTCATTTTACTGACCTCAAAAGGATGGAAGGCAATCCTGAGCCCGTCAGGACTGAGCTCCTGGCAATAGGCAGAGTTAGCCTGCAATAATACTGCATTATAATCACTACACCACCATATTCTCCTATATTATATTACTCTTCTTCCTCCATCTAACACAGAGGTGTCAAATTGGCAGCCTGCAGGCCGGATGTGTCACATGCAGGCCACACCCACCCCCCAGCTCCACGAAGGGGAAAAACATCATGAAACGTCACGTGACGGCAACATGACCCCCTGAATTTGATACCTCTGATCTAACAATTCAGTGAATTAAGGAGGCCTCTGCATTGATTGCTTCTGAATGTTATCTCACTATTCTGGAATGATTCTGCACATCTCCATCCAGATCACTTTCCTTACTATCCGCGCTGTGGCGCAGTGGTTAGAATGAAGCACTGCAGGCTACTTCTGCTGATCACTGGCTGCCAGCAGTTTGGCAGTTCGGGTCTCACTGGCTCAAGGTTGACTCAGCCTTCCATCCTTCTGAAGTGGGTAAAATGAGGACCCAGATTGTTGGGGGCAAGATGCTGATTCTGTAAACCACTTAAAGAGGGCTGTAAAGCACTGCAAAGTGGTATATAAGTCTAAATGCTATTGCTAGTGCTATTGCTACCTATAAGTATGATACATAAGACGCCCACTGGATGCTGTTGTTATTGCCTACCAATCTCAAATCACTTGCAGTAGCCCTGCCAGTTATCACCACTTGGGAATAGCTGAACTAGGCCATCTAATGGGAAACAATAGGAAGAATCTCTGTATTAGGATAAAAGCTGCAGATGGCAAGAATTATAAAACCTTGCATTCAGGTTTTCAGGTTCTGTGAAATCTCACCTGAAACTACATTTTTTTCTTCCTACCATCTACTTTTTTTTAGTCAACAAAGTATTGATCTATTAGTTGCAATAGGAATTGACCAACTGGCTTCTCTTCCAAGCCTAATGCGGTGGGCTGAGACAGAATGACTGGCCCAAAGTCACCCAACTGGCTTTCATGCTAAAAGCGAAACTAGAACTCATAGCCTCTCAGTTTACTGCCCTGTGCCTTAACTTCCAGATCAAACTGGTTCTATTTTTTCCCCTGTACAACATCTGGGTTGCAAAAATAATCACTAAGTGGCATCAGAAACTTAGCTTTTTTGCTGCCAACTAATTGCCCATGTTACCTCAGTATGGTAGTATGTAATCTGTACACCATAATCTGTTGTACATAGATCTAGAGCTGTTTTTTATGTCAATTGTAGTTCAACACGTAGCTACAAACACAGGTCAAAATATAGCAGTCAAATTTTTACTGAGCTGGCTCTTTAGGAAACTATGCTGTCAAATTTGCAAAATCTGTCCCGGATAGATTATCTTTTCAATTTTCTTAGCCTTGAATAGCTTGGGATTCGAATATCAAGTTTTCAAAGGACGGTTTTAATTTGAACTTAAATTCTTTTTGTGATTTCATTTTTTATGATAAATGTTATTGTTTTGTTATGCTTCAATTTGCATGGTAAGTAGTCCTGGGATAAATAATAGGAAACACAGTTTGCAAAGTTTTTAAATAAGTATCAGCTATAAAGTAAACATTTTTAGCTTTTCCATCCAAACCTATAAAGCAGCAGCATCTTTAGCTGGCCCCAAAGCTTTTTGCCTTTGTATCCTCAATGGTTATTTCATTTGTTTGATCTCTCTGTCAAAAGTAGAGGGGCAGAGATATCTCAACAATATTGATTTAAAGATTCTGCAGATGGTGGGTGGCTGCACACAAACATGAATGTTAACTCTTATTACATAGTTGCAATCAGTGGCCTTAAAAACACTTAGAACAAAAATATAGATGTTTTAAATGTGTGATTATTAATAGAAAGATAATTTGGGAGACAAGGAAGGATAGCAACGATCACAGTTAATCAGGGGTAAATTGGAATAATTAACAGTTGATGCTGCAATCCAATTACTGATTCTATATTAGTAGATTATTATTATTATGCTCTGGAGGAAAAGCTACCTTTCCTCTAGACCAGGGGTGTCAAACTCAATTTCATTGAGGGACGCATCAGGGTTGTTTTTGACCTCAGGGGCCATGATGCACATGGCCAGTTTAACATCACTCGCATTGTGGGGTGCCTGTGGGGGCCCAAGTGCTCTGCCAATGAAAACGGGCTCCCGAGTTCCATTTTTGATTGGGACGGCCTCCTGCAACCCTCTGCCAGTGAAAACGGAGTTTGCAAGGGCCGCACACAGCCCTCCTAAGCTCTGTTTTCACTGGCAGAGCACCACGGGTCAGTACCTTCGCTGTTTCCAGGGCAGCCCCTCAGGCCAGTTCTAAGCACCCCATGGGCCGGATCCTGCCCGTGGGCCTTGAGTTTGACACCTCTGCTCTAGACCATTGTTTCTCAAACTTGTCAATTTTAAGATGAGTGGAATTAGAAAAAAATGAGAGTGAGAGAGTGAGAGAGATCAGTAAGGAGTATGCCAAAGTCTGCCGTATTGCTTGGCACTTTGCTACTAAATGTTGGTCCATCTGGTAATTTTTCTTCATAATTTTGTGTAAGAGGATAGACATCAATCCTTTTTTAAAATTATCTGAAACACAATGTAATATTAACTTCCGATCATCTTTTCTAAGCCTTCATCATCAAAATTTTGCCTCTCAGATCATTTTTTTCTACATGGGCTGATTCCAGCATGCATGTATATATTTTGACTTTATGTCTACTCATACTTGGAAGAACCAGTCTGCACTTACAATTATTGAGATAATTTACAATAAATAATAGTTTCTGTAGCAAGCTTCGGTGACCACAGAAAAGCTGGGGAGGGAGTGTACTTGTGTTCTCCAAACCTGCCCACTCCATCATTAATATTTTCCCCCCAGACATCTGCTCATTCACTAATTGGGATGGTTGCACTTAGGTTACATGCATTGACTATATTATACCTGATCCAATCCATTGAAGTGGAATTGCAAGTTAGTATTACTAGCTTTGTTCTTCTTACCATTAATTTGCCTCATTCTTCTCTCCCTAGGCAAAGTTGTGTATGGTGAGCCTATAGCTGCAAGCCTTGCTACAGATGGCACTCACTATTGGCATAAGGACTGGCCTCATGCAGCAGCTCATGTCATGAGTCCTCCATTGAGGCCTGATGCTTCCACTCCAGACTTCCTCATGAATCTTCTAGCAAAGTAAGGAGGTTTATCATTCACAAGAGCCCTTTAATAGATGAATCCTAAGTGACTGTTAAAGCCAGCAGAAACAAAAATGCAAAATACAGTAGTGTGTTTCAGTGGATTTCGAAGGGGAAACGTAAAATAATGTGGAAAGGAGCAGGTTCTGATATAGGTATATTTGTCATTTACAGTATGGTTTTTCCCAGTTTGCTTGGAAACAGCTAAATATTCAATAGAAGTTATGCAGCTTATTTTGAGAGGATATCACGGACCTTCTCAGAAAATAGCTGATTTTGGAAGGGAAACTTCACCAATCCCAAAGATAAAAATGAAAGCGTCCTTTGAGTCAAGCTTGACTTTAGAGAACGTCCGTGTTGTTTACTTAGCAAAACTATAGAAATTATTTGCCACTGCTATATCCGGAGATGTTTTCAACTTCCCATCTAGCCTCAATTCAGGTATTTCTTTGTGGCATTCCAGGCAAATAATAACCAGGTCTAGCCCTGCTTCGTTTTTCAACATCAGCACCTTGGTGAGCTGTTGCCCTCTAGATGACCACATTTGTAACAAGTTTCTATTTACTAGGAGCCAATTTCAATAGGTTGCTTTCTTCATCCCTCTTTCCTCTTCTAGCCCAACTCTAGCAGCCTCCTAAATCGTCCAGCTTGTCTTGGTCAATTTCCAAATATTTGGAATACTTCCAAAGAAAGCATTGGACTGCAGCCACCTACCATTTCTATTTCCTGAAAGGATTATGTGGCTCCAAGGCATTGATACTCTTTATACTGCAGCATTCCAGGTTTCCTTTTATTGGTTAATGGAAGGAATCTTAGCCTGTCCCTCAACCCACCAAAATAGTACAGGTAGCCCTCAACCTATGACCACACCTGAGACCCAAATTTATGTTGCTAAGCAAGGCAGTTAAGTGAGTTTTGCCCCATTTGATGGCCTTTCTTGCCACAGTTGTTAAGTGAATCACTGCAGTCATTAAGTTAGTAACACTGTTGTAAAGTGAATCTGACTTTGCTTGTCAGAAGGTCACAAAAAGTTATCACACTGCAACCATCATAAATACAAGTCACTTGCCAAGTGTCTGAATTTTGATCACCTGATCATAGGGATGCTGCAATGGCCGTAAGTGTGAAAATGGTCATAAGTGTTTTTTCAGTGCCATTGTAACTCTGAACCCAAAATGAACTGTTTTAAGTTAAGGACTACTTGTACTTCCATAATCTACAGTAGAAAGATGATCCTAGTATCACTAGGGAGCAATATCATTGTTGGGAAGCAATAAATGAGAGCTATCAAGATCTTAGGAGCTTCCTCAGATGGTTGTGCAGAAGATCTGCCTTGCTCTACCAGGACTTTATTTTCACTGCTCTTATGACATTGTTCCATTTAATTTGGGAGCATGGTCGAATACAAGCTGTTATCTTCACAAATGTCTGCATTTACTGGGGTTTTATTGGTTTTACCTGAAGGTGATACGATTTCTTTACAGGTGATTCATTCTTTATTTTCTTACCATTTTTCAGCAAATTTCTTTTCACTTTAATGTTTTTTTAAGATTTAAACAATGAAGCAAGTAGGATGCATAATTCTGAAATGGAAGGTTGGTTGGGGCATACAAAATTTTCTTGTCCTTTATGCCACTTCAATAGTAGTTTTTCTTTTACCTTATTTTTTTAAAGTGGTGACTTGACTGTGACGGGAACAGATAACTGTACATTTGATATCTGCCAGAAGGCTTTGGGAAAAAATAATTTCACAAAGATCCCAAATGGAGTGAATGGAGTAGAAGACAGGATGTCTGTGATCTGGGAAAAAGGAGTGGTAAGTGGGATTTCAATTCATTCTCTAATACAGTGGTGAAAACAAAGAACAAAAAGTTCTCATTAAAGCAGCTACATCTTTCCCTACTATTGCCTGCTGGCCATTTCAGCTACAGTGAGGCCCCAGCAAAACACATACTTAACCTCAGAAGTGCGAAGGTGCTTCATGAGCACCCTCTGTGTGCACTAAAATATTTTTCACTTTAAATCTAAAGCATGCACAATAATGCATCTTCTCTCAAAAATGGTTGCTCCTTTCTCTCGATTTTATGATCTGAACTAAATTCTTTCCAAGGTATGGCTTGAATAGATGTATTATCATTGATTTCTCTTTCCTGGAAGATAGAAGTCTCGTTACTGGACTTATTTTAGTAATATTTCTGATTTGACTATATAGATTGCTCTGGGTTGCTCTTGATACTGGATAGCACCTGGAAATGACCCAGACTATGACAGGTAAACTTGTAGAATTAGCTGCCTGGAAAGAACATTAGAACTCCAACTTTATTCTAGCCCAGTTGTTCGGGGGTGGTGGTGAGTGAGTTTTACCTAAATTCAAAGAGCTGGGTTTAATATAAATGTTTGTCTTAGATGCTTGAGTATATTTCTATCATATGTCCTTCCTTAATCTAGCTAGATCTAGCTAAGTCACTCTGAATACCTTTTAAGAAGACAAGAAGGATAAAATATTCCAAATAACTAGATCATACTAAGGCTACTCAAGTATAGGTCTGAACTGGGACATGAAAAAGATTTTTAAAATAGACATAGGAACTCAGCCTGGATTGGGACCTTTGTGGGAGTTAAGGAGGATTCAGTTATTTGATAATGTCTTTACTCTTGTCCCATTATCAATCGGAATCTCATCTTTCTCTGCACCAAAAGGGAATATCTCATTTGTGCTACAGAAAGTTATTCTTCAAATATAGTTAATAATTCTAAGGAACCAAATCATTTCCATAGCAGAAGAGTAAAAACGTTTTTACCAGTTTGGAAATGAGTTCCTCTATGTGTTATTTACTTTAAATATCCATAGGATTGCTAAATTTGCAAATAATCTAGTATTTTATTTGCACCTGTTCCACCTTTTAACAAATGGCGATCTCTGAGAGCTTTCTTCATAGCACACCCAAAATTATTGAAGAATTTATATTAATATCCATCAAATTTAAAACCTTAGCAATTCATTTAGGCAAGTTTTCTGTTTAGGCAGGAATTTTATCCATAATATACATATTCAGTTTTTCTGATTGCTGCACTTCCTTTCTCTATATTTTCTCCAAGACTTTTTTTCGGTTTTATTTATTTGTTGGGCTCCCACTTCAGAATTTATTGATTGGGCTCCCACTTAAGCTCCCACTTTTTATAATGATAAGCTGTATGAATTTAAAGAATGTGTACTAGTTTCATGTACTGTATTAGCCTGTTTAATTTCCCCGAAGCCAAATACCAAACAATTATTTTAATTTATCCAGGTTATAAATTTGGAGCTGTTTCCAAACTACGAGTTTCTCTTAAGAAAATTATTACCTTGGTGCTATATTTTGATTAGCTGTTGGGAGTTGAAATGTTATGTCTGGAAATATTCCATCCAGGACCAGATGATCCACACAAGGGTGGTGTCAAAAATTCCAAAATGGCAGCCACAAATACATAAATGCACATAAAAATGAGTGGGGTCCTGATTGCTTGGTCATGGGCTGCCATCTTTACTTTTTTTTGACACCCCCACCCCACCCCACTGTGAAAGTCCTGGTACAGTATCTTTGTCAAATAGGAATTATTTTCCCCAAATTGGACAGTTTATTATTTGTTTATTTGTTTGTTTGTTTGTTTATATGCACATAGTCCTTAACTTATAACAATTCATTTAGTGACCATTTGAAGACCATTTCAACGGCACTGAAAAAAGGGACTTACAAGACCTTTTTTTCACACTTACTACCATTGAAGCATCCGCATGGTGAAGTGGTCAAAATTCAGATGCTTGGCAACTGACTCATATTTATTGACGGCTGCAAGTGTCCCAGGGTCATGTGATCCCCTTTTGCGACCTTCTGACAAGCAAAGTCAATGGGGGAGCCTGATTCACTTAACAACGGTGTTACTAACTTAACAACAGCAGTGATTCACTTAACAACTGTGGCAAGAAAGGTCATAAAATGAGGCAAAACTCATTTAACAAATTTTCACTGAACAACAGACAATTTGGACTCAATTGTGATTGTAACTAGAGGACTACCTGTATAACATTTATTTGCCCCTCATCTCGTATCCAACGACAAAATGGGGGTCCCTTGCACTAAGCTTATGAATATTTTGCCTTCTTCATATGTTTTTATTAAGAATCCACCCACACTGTTTTACAGCACAGTGGCAAAATGGATGAAAATAGATTTGTAGCCGTTACTAGCACAAATGCAGCTAAAATCTTTAACCTATACCCAAAGAAGGGAAGAATAGCTGTGGGCTCTGATGCCGATATCATCATTTGGGACCCCAAAGCTACAAGGTAAGTCTTGACCTATCCATTTGTCCATCGTATCTCTGGGTAAAGGAAGAATAATTTTTAAGACATAAATCCTGGTGAACAGAAGACATTTGATTTGAACTTTGCAATATAGTTGGTCCTGGGCACAGCGCATCTATGCAGAGGACTATGTCTACTAGGAACATTTTGTTTTTAAGAAATCTGTCTGAACTGCTAATCGGATAGTAAAATAGCAATTCCCTTATATAAAACTGCCTTTTTATATGACCCTGTAATCCCTTAATTCGGGGTAGAGTTGGGGCAACTATATGGAGCTGAGCTGAGCTGATATATAATTGATTAATAAATGAAATAAATATTTATTTCTTTGAGATAAATATTTCATTTAGTTTTTTATTGTTTCATTGTTTTAAAATGTTTTTATTGTATTATATATTTTTAATTATAAGCCTCTCCGAGACACTGATTGAGATGGGCAGGTATAGAAATTGAATAAATTACATTAAATTAAATAATGGCCGCAGTCTGTTGCATTCCAGTTATATTGTTGGGGATTATGATAGTTGAAATCCAATATATCTGGAGGACATGAGGTGGTGGATGACAAAATACATACCAGGTAAAAGTATAAGCTGTTGATGCAACTGTTTTGCATTTCTGAGTAATAAGGCATTACTCAGGCATTCAAAGAAAATGGTGTACACTTGATTTGCATACAAGATCCTGTGTTCAATCTCTGCCAATTCCAGGCAACAGATCCCAAATACCAAACTTAGGGAAAAGTGTTCCTTGAAACCATAGAAGGTATGTAACCCTTTCTTAACCTGATGCACCCTATCTGTATTGCAATTGGAAATTCTGGAATTCCCCAGTCATACTGGTTAGGGAATTTTGGAAGCCTTTCTGAATACATTAGGTTGAGAAAGACTGAGACATAGCCTCAGTTCTGCAATTGAAGAACTCATGACACAAAGGCCATACAAAGACATTGTGGGAATCATTGACTCAATACAACAGGACGGCACCAGACTGAAGAGGGCTAACATAATGCCTTAGCTATTTATCTGGACATACTGTAAATAAATCTATAAATCCTGTTTTGTTTTGCAGAATCAACTTGTAAGTCAAAGTAGTTTAATCCTCCCAACTTTTCAACAATACACTCAAGGTTTATTTGTTTTTCAGACTCATTTTATATCTTTTCTGAATCCATAAATTTAACATGCCAGTGCTCTCTTCCCTGAGGATATAGCAGATAATTATACTTTCCTCCTTAAATTCTAGCATTATTCACTGTTGTGACAACAGCAAGTAGCCTGGATGAATTTCATAGTCATAGTGATCTAGCCTCCTTCAACTTGGCATCTTCAAGATCAAGCAGTCTAACTCCCATATTTACAGCAAGCATAAACACTAGGAATGAGGTCTAGGGCATCTGTAAAGCTTCATCTGGGAGAAGAGTAGTTTTCACGAATGAAGGCAAATGTACATGGTCCCAGGATAATGTTGCAGGATCCAATCTGTCTCCATCATCAGGACCAGCTCAGAAGGCTAAACTTCTGGTCCCAGTGACTGACCCAGATTGCATTTCCTTTTTTTCTTTACTTTTCTTTGAAGAATGGGATTTTGAGATCACGTACCAGATAGCAGGTGACAGATCAGGGCAATTTTATCTGCAGTCAAAAATTAATTGTGGCTGGGCTTGGTTATTATTATTACTTAGTTTTAAATCACAGCATTAGACAGCTCTGGGATTGCAAGATCGACCAAAACATTACCTCGCAAGACAATGGCAAAGCATTTTCCTGTTGTTACAATTCAACATAAATTGCTTAGTGGACCCTATCATCATATAATATTTTATGAATTTCTTTTATTAGCTTTTAGTTCTGAATAACCTGCTTTCCAGGCTAACTCCTTTTTAAACATCAGTGTTTCGCTTTTGTGACAGCATAAAACAAAAATGACTTGCTTAATATGATGAACGTGCCCTTTAACTTTTCAAAAATAATTTATAATAAATAGAAAGCATGATGATGTTGTAAAGTATTATTTTGGTTTAACTTTAGTGCTTGCTGGAAATCTATTTTAATGATAAGTGGAAAAATGGATGAAAAATAATAAAAGGCTGTTATAAAAAGGATGTCCATCATAAAAGTCATACCAAATATATGCTGAATACCAAATGGTCTTATTCATAGCAGATCAGTGTTATAGATGGAACAAAATTGGATGTATTTTATTTATTTTTAATTTACTGTTATAAATTTATAACCTGGATAAATTAAAATAATTGTTTGGCATTTGTCTTCAGTTACATCCTATATTTTTACATGTGCTACCATCTTGCCTTTCTTATTCATCCTGAAAATGCCCCTGATTTATTACAGGTAGTTCTTGACTTATGACTGGCCGTTTAGCAACTGTTCAAAGCTATGACAGACCTAACCAGAGCTACTTGCAGCCTGGTTTCAAAGTTACAACAGCTGTCCCCCCACATTGCGGTCACATGATCACATTTTGAGCACTTGGCCACCAACCCACACTTATGGCCATTTGCAGCATCCTGTGGTCATTTATTATGTTTTTTTGCCCCAAACCGATGTTTACTTAACAGTTTCCCGCAAAAAATACCAATTGGCTAAAATGGGTTTGCATATAGAATACTACATTTACTTAATGCTGTGCCATTAATTTAATAATCAGAACAAAACAGGATGTAAAATCTGGTGCAGTCACATAGTGATGCATGGTAGCATTAAGCCATGGTGGCACAGTGATTAAAATGTAGTACTGTATTGCAAGCAAACTCTACCCACAGCCTAGAGTTTGGTCTGATGGGCTCAAGGTTGACTTAGCCTTCCATCTATCTGAGATCAGTACAATGAGGAGCCAGATTGGAAGCAATATTCAAATAATACTTACATTGTAAACTGTCCAGAGAATGCTGTAAAGTGCTATGGAGCTAAATGCTTTGTAAGTCTAAATGCTTTTGCTATAACTTATAACTTAATTCCAGGCTCAGTTACAATCATAAGTCAAGAATCAACTGTACATTTTTGATCCACCTTTTCTCCAAAGAAATCTAGGCACCATGGACAGCCTTTTCACCCTATTCTTTATTTTCACAATAATTCGGTGGGATGCTTTATGAGAGCCTCTCATTTGGAAACTGTCCTAGCCACATTCAGTTTCCACTTTGCTCTACTTCTGTAAAACCATTCTGCTCTATTGTACGCGTAGGTTTGAACCAAAGCAGATCCTAGGTCCTTATAGATGGTCTGCAGGATAGAGGGACAGGGAGAGAATCTGTGCATAGGTGGAAGGAATCTGTTGTGGCAATCAAATGTGAAGCTCTCTATTGTGACATTCAAAAGGAAAATGTTGCATAAATTTGTGTTCTGGGAATGTGGTTTTGCTGGGCAGAGAAGTTATGTCATGCCCAAAAGTTGTGGCTATTTAGTCTACTGCTAAATATCTTACAGAGCATGATTGAGTTTAAGACAGAACCTCAAGGGCCTCTCTGGAAAATATGATTAAGCAAGATAGAAAGTGTAGCATTAAATACAGTAGGTGGTAGTTTGGTAAAATGGTTAAGTATGGCAAAACTAATGCAACTTCTACTTTCCTGAACTGGGCTATTAGAATCTCTGATCTTCAGCCCAAACAACAGATCTATTGGCATATGAAACTCATCATTTCAGTGAAGTGGGGAGGTGTTTCTGACTTCACCTGCTGTCCCACAAGCCCTGAGTTTTCTGTTTTGTGTCAAGTTTCTGTTCCTGTGTTTTGTCTCTGATTCCAGATTGGAAACCTTAGGATTCTAGTAACAGTTTGTAAAGTTGATATTACTGTGACCTTCAGCCTGCCTTCGAAGCATCCTCTTTGATCTGGGCAAGTTTGTGGTGCTGAGAGTAAATTAGTTTTGCTCAGGGAAATTGCATTTTAGAACTACTGCATTTTTTATTTGTTTTGTTTTGCTTCATTTTATTGAGCTGGCTTGGAACCGCTGTCAGCTTTGATGGATATAAGAGAAGACTGTTCATGTTCTTTTACCTCTTTAGGCCTGAAGGAGTCTATAAGTGATGCTCCAAGAGATGACTCTGACCCTGAATGCTGATTGTTTGTGAAATTAGGATCATCTCCTATAAAAAGAGTTTCTACTTCTGCATTACCAATTGAAGGGGGGAAGATAGCACCAAAGAAAAGAGAACACAGAGTGGCGTAAAACTTTCAGAGTTAATTTATAGAGATGTTAATTCAGAAAGAACGTATTGTATTGCTATAATTTTAAATGTACCCTACATCTCACTACAGCAGGGAAATCTTGGGCAGTAGAATCTACAGATAGTCATCAACTTATGACTCTAATTGAGCTTGCTAATTACGGTCATAAGTTGTGACAGTCGTAAAGCAGGTCATCCTGTGACCGACCCAATCTTACCACCATTTTTTGTGGTGGTTGTTAAGCAGCCATGGCAGTTGTAAAGCAAATGTGGCACTCGTTAAGCCAAGCTGCGGTCATTAAGTGAAATGTTTGCTACAGAGCATTTTTGCCAGAAAACGGTAGAAGCTGGTTTTCAGTAAAAATGTTGTAAATTGCGGTCATGTGACCATGGGACTCTGCAAACAGTCATAAATAAGGGTTGGTTGCTGAGTGCCCAAAATGCATTTATTTATTAAATTTATTTTAAAGTTTTATATATGCATCCCAACTCACAACAGCAA
>JANHFL010001472.1:144485-157202 GCA_032468155.1 Oxyrhabdium leporinum
CTTATAAGTTGTAAACCGCCCCGAGTCTTCGGAATGGGGCGGTATATAAATGTAAAAATAAATAAATAAATAAAATACTAGAACTCACTTACCTACAAGTACGCTGGCTTGATAACAACTTCTTAGAGAACTACCACATGTAATTACAATCATCTAAGGGAAAAAACTTTGACTCCCACTGATCAGTCGTATCCCTGTTGTGTCCTTTCTATTCTTTGGAATTGTCTTTCAGTTGCTAGAAGAAGGAAACCAGAATGCAGAAATGTCAGGCCGCCATTGTGGCCAGACTAGATGCTTTCAATTTACTTTATTTTACTGTGGGGAAAGAGCTTTTGTTTTTTTGGCATGAAACGGCAAGCTGAGTCACTTTGTTATTGGACTATAGCTGAGCACTGATTAGCTGAGGCATTTCTACTCACCTAACAGCCAGAGAGAACATGGTTGTTCTGATTAGCTTTTGGTCTTAAGCAGCATTGCAGACTTGCAATACAGAAGTATCTATAGCAGGGCTGTCAAATTCCCAGCCCGCGGGCCAGATGCGTCACGTGCTGGCCACGCCCAATTTAGCGAAGGGGAAAAAAGTCTTGATACGTTACGTGACGAGGCCATGACGCTGTGAGTTTGACACCCCTGATCTAGTGTCTTGGTAAATAAATTGGCAGGAACCCTGTCTTCCTTTTACATTTAGAAATGGATGATTTTGAGGAGGCCTCATGATTTTAACCCATCAGTGACTATAATAACTATAATATATATATAATAACTATACTAATATATATATATTCCTAGACCCCACTGGATGAAAATCCTTGGCAGGTGGGGTCTGTAGCATTCCTTCCCTGTTTGAACAAGTGATGGGATGAAGCCAGTTCTGTAGGTAACCAGTTCTGTAGGTAACCTGCTCCAATGTCATGTAGGGCTTTATAGGTGATGACAACACCTTGAATTGGTACCCAGTACAATTCATGGAGAGATGATGTTATATTCTTCATTCTTCAGTCCCCCAGTATGGCTCAGACAGCTACACTCTACACCAGCTGAAGCTTCCAGAGACTTTTTGAGGTTAGCCCCTGTACAGCGCATTGCAATAGTCCAATGAGACGATGACGAAGGTATGGGTGACTCAGCAAAGAGCCTCCTTTTAGTATTGCTTCAAGAGCCATTTATTTAGCAATATGTATTTTTCAATTTGGGGAAACCTCAGGTTTGATCAAAGATTCAAGGGTATTGCACGTATGTGCCATTGAATTGGTTTAACTATAGACCCACATAGATTTTCTCCATGATGATCTATCCTAACTTGGTCTTTCAAGTCTCTCAATTGTACACTCAACCCCACTCAATTTGCGGTTGGAGATCCACTTTTCTCTCTTTCCATTTTTTCTCCTCATTAGAGCCTTTTCCAGAGAGCTAGATCTTTACATAATGTGTCTGAAATAGGATAATTTAAGCGTGGTCATAAGAAACACTTTGCTTTTAGTGATTCATCCTTTGAAACTATCTTTGCTCCATATGGTTAGGCTTAAATGATGAATCACTAAAAGCTAAAGTTTTTTTCTTCGTAATAAAGGAGAATATCTCAAGAATTTGTGATTCTATTAAATTTATTTACATAAGCAATTGTCTCACTAGAACATATATTTTTCCATAATCTTATGAAAGTATTTTCTGGTCTTAGATTGTGTGGGATAATATAGCCACTACCAATAAGTCACTATATCATACTGTATATCTGGGACTTGTATGTAATCATAGAGGTAAAACTGTAGAAAAAAAAGTCAAGTGGAGAAACTATCTGTGACTATTATGTCCTCCTGGTGTATTGAATAAAAACTCATAATCCGCAATCAGCATGGAGGTTGAAATCAAGTATATATAGATAACCATCTTGGCGGAGTTTTCTTGAAAAAATACTTTAAAAGAACTGAAGCTTCTTGGATGGTGAAACATCTTCAAGGAAAAACAAAAAAAGTCCAGTTGCTTTTTGAAAAAGCACCTTTGGGAGAATTATGACTTAGATGACTGAGAATTTCCATAGACATACTTTAAAAGAGTTTGGCAAAAAGAATTTTAAAATTAGCCTTAAACTAATAGCGTAACCAAATCAAAGCTATTTCAAGAGCAAAAAGATCCAGGATGAGCAACGATCTCTACTTAATTCTCAAATAATCATGTAGCACATAGTTCAACACATCAGATTAGCTTTCGGGAGCCTAAGTTGAGGTTAGGCCTTCTTCTTAATGCTTATCTGGGGTGGGTTTTTTTCAGGGTTAGCAATATAAGTACAGCAGAAAGCATTTTAATGTGGCTAGTACTCATAATCCAGGCAGTAAGATCCCACGTAATCATCATGATCCCAAACCAACACACAGCAGGTTGATGGCCTCTTTATTGACGTTACAGTCAGGTTGGTAGAGTGCTTTTCAATTTTAACAGATGGTTTTTGCCTGGAACTAGGAGAAAGACCGTTTGGGCCAAAGTCATCCAGCCATCTGAGAACAAGGATCTGTGTCCCCCTGTTCCTACTCTAGCATATTAAATACTACCATGCTGGTTATCAATTTTTATTTTTTATAAATTCATGTATAAATATATATACATGATAAAAAGAACCACAAATTCTCTAAAGAAACATGTTTTATTTAAAGTCTTAAATACCATCACCAGAATGAGTTTGATTTACATTGATTGGTGTTCATCAAAAGGCCTTGTCTGCCTTTTCTCTCCAACCTTGATTCCAGTTATTTTTAAAACAGACTATGTACAAGACAGCTGTGGTCACTGGAAGTATGCTATTTACATGACTAAATTATAAGTAGAGTTGCAGACATATGAATATTTAAAAAAAATACAATCAAAAATAAATACTGCATCATGACCAGTTACGTACACACTTTCCATATTGTCATGTCCTCCTTGTCTGAATTGAAATATTTTTATAGGAATATGCATAAAGTGTGCACCCACTGCATATCACAGTATCAGGAAAAGAGTCATACACTTTAAAAATGTTTTTTTTTATTTTTAGGGATTAATGCATGTGTTAGTATTCATTGATTGCTCATACACAGGTGATTAAATTATTTCAGTCAATATGTTTTTAACCGATCGTCATTAACCTATACATAATCTTGTAAAAGATCAATTATCTTTCTTATCTAGGTAATTCTTTTGTGAATGCAAAAGGGTTTGGTATGTAAACAGAACTCCTGTCAACAAGAATTCCCTTTGGGGTGCAGGTGCTGTTTTGAGATCACTGCAAGGGTACAATTCACCAGGCATTTTGACTGTATTAATTCCATTCACATTCAATGGTACTCATGCATGGAACATGGGCAAACCTTGAAGGAATTCTGTTCTGTTTTAAAATTGAACCATATAAAAGAAATGGCAGTATACCCATTTTTCCTTTTGCCCTCCTATAATTCATGTACATACAGGGATATGTAAATACAAAAGTAAAATATTCATGAGTATGGCCTTAAATTAATAGTTGCACATATTAAAATATTATTGCAATGCCTCGTCATTAAACAATAGGTCTGTAAGGCATCTAAAGATAAAGGAAACAAAAAAAGGATGATATACTTCAACATGAACAAGTTACATATCTTTTTATCAGGAAAAAAATGAGATCTGGACTTAAAATTATCCACATTTCCAGTTACCCTAAATTACCTGATATAGGAAACAGGTGTTTGTTTCTTCAAATACCTGCAACATGTGCATTTTAGGTTCTTGGTGACGGGTGTCAAAATTATGTACTTTGTTTAAGGCGTTTAAGAATTTTAAAAAACCTGCAATCTCTTTGGGCATGTAATTCCCATTAATAGAGAGATTAAGTAGATACAGGACTGCAGCTCAAATTATGACTTGAATGTCAAGTTCATATTCACTGATTTCCCATCCCAGTTTATGAAAACTGAACAGAAGAGTTTAATAGGTAGCAATTTATTTGGCTCAATGGAAGTGATAAGATGCTGATATTTACCAAGACTGTTCTGATATTTCTTTATCTAGAAATGATAGTTCAACCTTTGAATGAATGATGCTGGTGCTGAAAACAAATTTATTGAATACGTTTTACAAATGGCCACATGATTCCAGTATTTTGCTGTAGAATTCAATTTGAAGGTGAGAGGGAAACGTTTTTCATGCACTGTACAATAAACAGCAAAAAGTTCAATTTGTTATCAAATACATGCTGAATTATTGTAATGTACTCCCCAAGCCATGTTGCAAAATTCTTTTCAACATGCTTGAAAAAAGTTCTTAAACAATTTTTTCTCAAAGATTTCAGAAATGCAGAATCAGTCTGTATCCCTGAATCAAATAGGGAGCTTGAGAGTAATAAGTCAAAAAGTAGCAATTTCGAAGGATAATGATCGTCCTGGGAGCCAGGACAGCAACGAGAGGGCAAAAGGAGGATGGGGGAAACAAGAAGGGAAAGAAGTGTACAATTTGCACATATTTTGAACTTTACAAGGCTTGTACCTTTTACATTTAAATAAATTTAATATATTACATTTATTTCTTGTCACATAAACATAATTTGAGTATTTGCTAGAAATTATTAATTTTTCATTGTTGTCTGCAAAAACACAGACCATGATTGGTTTAAAGAATGATAACTTGGTGTGTCTATCACCTTGTTGCATTCTCTCCCTTTTAAAACCATGCACTAGTGAAATTTATTTTTAAAAATAATATAAATTGTTGAAAATGGCTGATTTATTCTTTTTTTTTTTTTGCAAGTTGCAGCCCCAAGAAAATAATTTTAAATGTTCAGCATAATCTGTGTCCATGCAAAAAAGTGTCTTTAATTCATACAGTACAGTATAGCCACAGAATTTTACTTTTCACTTAGTCCACGCTGGATTTGATTCTATTAGTAGCCGGAGTTACAAAGCCTGCCACTCTTAAGTCTTCAAGCTTTCTGATAAGGCAAGTTTCCTCTGCTGTTAATGAATGCAATGACAGCTCACTTTTCTTTTTTCTTCTAGCATGACTTCTTTGGGTAGCTCCATATTTCTGTGGCATAACCAGGCTTGGGTGGGTGCGGGCAGAAAAGGGCCAATAAAGAAAAGGGAACAAGAAAATAGACGTGCCATTGAAGGGATTCTTGTTGCATGAGACAACTTGATTCTTTAGTTTAATCCATGGCTTCAAATTGGATTAAAAGTTGAGTGTCACTGAACTCCAAACCATTCAGTTCTTCCAGTTCCACTCCTTCACCTGAGGACTTCCTTTAGAGCACAATGTGTGCAACTTCCTCTGAGAATACAGGATCGCTTTCTAGCTCTAGAAACAGGCTCCAAAGACGCAACATTAAGCATGCAGTGTTACCAGAGCTTGCGACCTGTTAAATATTTTTTTTTGTAACGCTGGCTGCTATGATAAAGTTCACAGCTGCTATGAGCGAGCGTATGACGGTCCTGTTGAACTTTCGAGAGATGATTGGGAAGCCCTTCTTGTAAGAGGGGCCAAAGTTGGATCTACTAGGGACGAAGGAGGAAATAGTTTAAACCAGCCAATCACCATATTGGACAGGTCCAGTTCTTCTAAAAGTATCTGTGCCACTCCCATAAAAGATTTATGATCCATACGCCCATAGTCTCCCCATACAATAATCTGTTGGATTAAAAAGAAATAACACATTTTAAGAAAATAGCAAAGGAAATGCACTATTTTATGTAGAATATTTCTGAGATGAATAGATTGACATGTGCTGGTTTAATGAACTAAACAAGAAAAATATGAGCTGGAAACACTGCTTGGGGTCCAAATTACTTTTACTCAAGTTCATTCCTGGGTCTTTTCTAATTTAATCTTCTCCCTGAGTCATATTATGATGTACCTAAACAGTCCCTTAACTTTTGAAGAATAGAATGGCCTTAGATGGCTCATGTTACATTTCATCTCAAATGAAGATTAGAATTTAGATTCTAACAGAGCTAAATCCAACAAAAAATCTCTTCATCATTTAAAACATTGACTGATACATTTGATTACATTAAAAAAGACTTTGCAAATTATGTTTGCAAATGCAAAAGGATATCACCAAAATTTAATTAACACTAACCAAGGTTTAACTCTAAAATCCTAAAAATGCAATTTATTATCAAATCAAGGCACATTGTTTGACTTTAGTAGGGCTGGCATGTGGAGTAAGCAATAACTCAAACCTTGCTAGCCTGCTGAAATGCTCAGAATATGTCTGATAATAACTTCTTTCCTAGTACATTTTGTAGCAGGGTAGTAATCAAAGCAGCACAAGTATCTATAAAAATGACAGCATAAAGAGAACACAAGTCATCGATTCCACCTTTTACCTATAAGAACTGGTAAATAGAACAAAAATAGTTCTTTGAAAGTGTAAAGACTGCAAATCCAAGATAAACCTCTGATGATAACCTGGACAAGTTCATATACTTCGGAAGAATTTCGGAGTAATTTGCCACAGCCTTTTCTTAAAGTGCTCTTTCCATATCAGTGGAATCCTTCAGGCCTGAGGTCTCCTAGTCATCTCCCATTCAGCAAAGGTTATGAGATCTGTTCCTTAATAGTTCTCAAGCTAACAACTTAATTTGGACCAGTGTAAAGACTTGATGATAGTTCAGTACTGCAACACTGGATAGATAAAAAGTAGAACATCATCTGAATTTAGGTCCTTTCATACCAGAATGACTGGTAATATGTCTTGAATCTCATTACAGTTCTATCTTTCAGATTTTTTTCTTTTTAAACACTTTAAACTTTTTCATGATGATAAATGTAAAAAAATAAAAATAAAGTTGGAAGGTGTTTATCAATTTTCTTCCAAAATAGATTTAAATTTATCAACCCAAATAATTGTTTACAGTTTAAAATATGGCTACATGAATGGTAATCTGGAAGCAGCTCCCAAGAACTACAACATGCCATTCCTCTGTTTATGCTATGAGGCTTTTAATCTGCAGTCTTGGATTTAATTTTTATTTGCTGCGGTTTCCAGCCGTAATGTTGTATTGTTCTTCTATTTAGGTCACAGCAGGAGGGAGCATCTAGCTTATTTTGTCTAATTTTGGAAAAATGAATCAGGGTTAGATCTGATTAGCATAAGAATGGAAGACCACTATTAAATCTCCAGGCTAGACAGTGTTTGACTATGACAATAATGCTGTTTTTGCTCCCTTCTACAAAGGAAAAATAGCAAGAGTGAATGTGAAAACAAGAGAGGATTAATTTTGTGAAGTATGCCTAGGAAGCTGTTTGGTGGAATTCTGTTAGAAAAAGTACAAGAAGTAACAATGACTAAAATTCAGGAAACGCAGTGCAGCTTTATAACATATAGTGATGGATATAATACTTTTTTGCACTTCAAATGGTCATTAATAACCACATGAATGTATCAAGAAAATTATGTTTGCTGATTTAATGAAAGTATGACAAAATAAATCAGCTGGAATTCTGGAATGTTTTAAGTGACTATAGAGATGAAGGCTGATTGCTGAACACAGTAACAATGATATAGGATAAGAAAGCATGGGTGAGAATAAATGGAACACTTAGTAAATAGTTGGATGTTGAGCAGGAAATAAGATGAGAATGTGTGTTGCCCCTTTTGTTATTTAATGCATTTACAAATAAATGTTGATGTCATTAGTTGGTTGGGATGTGAATATTTGTGTAGCTTTGTACAAAGATGATACTGTGTTGTTGGCTGAGAACCCAAATGACTTGCAATAAATTATGGCTGTATGATACAGCAAGTAATATAGAAAATGATGTATCCAAGATAAGGGTAGCTGTTATAAGAAAAAAAAAGTTAATATTGGCAAGTTATACATAAATTGCAAAAGACCAGAGCAGGGAGTTAGGCTATGTACTTTGGTAGAAGAACGAATGGATGAAGAAAGGTTCAGATGCGCAAAGATGAGAGACAGCAAGTAGTATATATGTTATGAAATAAATATGTGGGGGAAAGCAAGAATGGCTATGTGTTTCTCTCCACTTTGTATGGTAATATGAAAGTGAGAGTTGGTATGACAGGAGAAACAGAAAACTAAGTTGACCACAGAAGGAATGAGTTACTTAAGAGCTTTGTGTGGTAAAACAAGAAGGTAGAGTCAAACAGTGATTGGTTGCTAAATTAATGCAGATTGAATACAAAACAGAGTAACCAGTATGAAATAAATTCTTATTGTTATTGGTTCGGGGTTCATAGAGAGGATGAATGAGAAATTCCACAACTGATATATGTAAGAGTGAATGGTTGAAAGAGAAGATCTGAGGCTGGATGAGGTTGATGAGTTCCTCACAAAGACATGAGAAGTAGAAAGAAGAAAAAGAAATGCATGAAATGGGGTATGGAGATAGTTGGAGGCAGGATGGTTTGCAAAGATAGAAAACTTTGCAGAAGATATGGTAGATTGTAATAGTATAAAATAGTTTTAGCTATATTTCCTTTTCTTTTTATTATCATTTAATTTCTTTAGCTAACTCTTTCTCTGCACTCTGCATAAAATTGCTTATCTCAAATGGGAAAAACAAGATGGATGTCTGTATGTGTATGTTAAATATTTATGTAAAAGCAAGGTAGGATATTATTTGTTTATAAAGTTGGAAATGGATTCGCATAATAGAGAGCTTAAAACATTATTATGCCATAAAACAGCTGGCGAGGTAGGTAGGTTAGTCTTCACTATATTAAATTAATATCCTAGAACAGACCAGGCCACAATAGAAAAACAACTTGCAACTGAGGCACGAAGTATTTGAAGGATAGCTGAAAGGCATATGGCCTAACTCAAAGGTGCTTTTTCAAGAGGCAACTGAACTTTCTGGTTTTTCTTTGAAGATGTTTCCAGATTACAGGATTTCAGAGCTGAGGAAGCTTCTTGGATGAGAAGCGAAACGTCTTCAAAGAAAAACCAGAAAATCTAATTGCTTCTTGAAAAAGCACCTTTGGGATAACTATGACCTGGATGACTGAGAATCTCCATAGGCATGTGGCCTAAGTAAAAATTAGCAGCTAATAGCAGCTACTCCTTCTTGCCTATTTGTTCTCCCATTCCAAACTGAAAGTCGGGCTACTGTTTCCTTGCTGCGTAGGGGGTTGTTTAAGGAAACCACCCAATGTTTCAGGGGCTTCTTTTTTATTTTATGGGAAGCAACCAGAAAATAAACTTTTTTCAGCACGTTGTGTAATATACCTTGAGAAGTTCAATGTTCAATGGAGAAACACACAGCTATGCCTACTGCATGATGGTGGGTGATATAAAAAAGGCTTAAATTGCAACTTGAATAATGTCTCAAGTAGCCACCCAGCAATCCCTTTTGTACACTTCACGCTGAGATGTACACTGCTTTTGTTGTAGTAGCTACTGAGGTGTTCAGCGCACCATCTGGTTCATTACAGTATGCAGAATTAATGTAAATGTTTAAGATCCAAAATGATGACGAGCAGCTTTATTGCTATACTGCTACAATGTTCTTCTCTTGACCTTTCATTTTGTTGAACTCATGGAAGCAGATGGTGAAGTTCTTTGCACGATAGAGTGGTGTCACTGCCTTAAAAGGGATGATAGGGGTTCCACTTCTATAGAAACACTCAATTTAAAAATGTATGGTAAATAATTCACAGGTGCTTCTACAGTTATCATTGTCACAGACTTCTGACTTCTGTAGTTAGCATGCCTATTACCAACACTTAGCTGACTGAGTAGCTGTGCCCTTCCTGAAGAGGAATAGTCTACCATACTTGTCCAAGGGCTAATGACCTACAATGGTATGTGGGAATGACCTTGGGAGACAGCAGGAGCAGATATGATGCCTGTGGATTTTCAATAGTTTGCCATTCATTCTTTCTAGGGCTGAGAGAAAGTGTTTCATCCAAGGACACTCAGCTGGTTTGTGCTGAAGGCAGGACTAGAATTCATAGTTTCCTGGTTTTAGCCTGGTGCCTTAATCACAACCTCTAACTAGCTTTTGAAACAACTGTACTAGCTAAATCCACTGATGGCTTATTAGCGCTTATTGCCAGCTACCTAAAAGCTTCCAGGTCATCACTGGTATGTTTAATCTGTAAACAACTTGGAAAAAGAAATCTAGTAATGCTCTTCCCATAGCAGGTGTTAGAAGGCAGATACAGAAAAATCCCCCTTGCTGAACAAAGATGCCCCTTTGATGTAGATGCAATGGAAATCACAGTCCATGTTTGTTGTTGTTATACCGCCAATTCTAGAGCGACTCTCTTTGTAATTGATCTCCCCACTCCACTCTGAATTCCCAGGACAATTCTGTTTCCTAAATTATCTTATACCATGTAAAGTCTGCCCTGCAGTGAGTAATTATTGTTAATGATTATGCAATGTAGTACTATGATGGTCTTTTCTTTTAGGGTTTGTGGTCATAATATGGTCTATTCACCCTCATCTGCAGCTTTTAGTAGGATGCCTTCTCTATTATACACTTGTTTAAGCACTTCACTTCCCTAGGGAAACCCTGTTAACAATGCTTATGGTCACTTACAGAAGGACCTTCTTGGTGGGGTTGCTGGCTCTTTGGAATGCTTTTCTTCGTCTGTGAGGGCTGCCTACCTTTACATTGGCTATTGAAATCTTACCTTTTCAGGGAGGTCTTCTCCATATTAAAGGTGGAGACTAAAGTTTATTTATTTGCATTAATCCATTTACTCCTCTTCCATTCTTTTTTTAATATGTATATTTTACATTAACTGTTGAACGGGGTTTTTTTCAGTTCAGTTGAAATATTTTATGGGAAACAGCACAGACGTTTTTAAAAATCAACAAATAAACATGATTAATCTGCATAGTAATGATGCAAATTACCTGTAAAACTTTCCCTTGAGGGTTCTCTTCAAATGACAACAGCTGCTGGTAAAGAGGTTCCAGCGTTTTTCTTGCCACTTTTGTTTTCTTTTTGGCTATACAGACTCCATTTTCTAATAGATACACCTTTACATATGGTGCTTTGGAGGGAAAAATATAAACTGTTAAGAAAATGTTCACATTAGCTACGCCCTTGAGTAGTCAGTGATATTTAGTTGAATACATCTTGACACAGTGCATTTATGAATGACCAAAATAAATTACTTATGCAAGCTTCTCTTTCCGTTCTTTGTCCCTCTTCTCTAGCATCAGGAATGAGCAAATACTAGCAGTATTGCTTCAGGGTTCAATAGATTTTATTCTTCAATAGAAGACTAAACAAAGCAGAAGGACAATTCACAGTGGTAGCTTTGGATCCCAAGAATGCTAAGAGTTTAGCTTAGGATTCAGATTTAACCATAGTTTCAATTGGGAAACTGAGACCATCCTAGACCAAAAACGCTATGGAATTTCTAGAAGCCTGGCACTCTGACAAATTAACCATCAATAGACACATAGACATAAGCAATGTCTATATACTATGCAAAAGAAACAATCAAAAGCCAAAAAGGAAACAACCAAAGCACCACTCCAACACCAATCAGCACCCAGATAAACATAGATTAACTCCATTAACATCAGACCAACAATCAAATAAACAACACCCCAATCAAGGAACTGCCAAACAAGATGATCCAACTACAGGCCTTTTAAGACCATCCCCATCAACACTGACAGGGCAAGCGATTAGTATATAAACTGAGAGCAAACCCCACTCCTTACTAGCATTGATGATGTTACCTAGTTTGGATAATGTCTGCAAGGAAACAACAAAGCTCAGAGAACACCAAAGACCTGTCATTCTAAGAGTTTCCATGCATATGTCCATATAGCATTATTAATTTCATATATCAAAACTGGGGCAGAATTAAGAAAATTGAATTTAAAAAGTAATGCTCTGCATTGTGCAGAATACGTCTGTCAAGAAGAGGGCCCTCAGGGGATGGTCAGTACCGTAAAGCTGAGGCTACTTTCACTAAAGGTTATGGTTATGGAAAAGGTAAGGTTATGGAAAAACAAATTGCTCACATACTATCGTAGCATTTATAGTTCTGGGAGCTAAGCATACTTCTTTTACCTGGCAGTGTCTTTGAACCTGGTTTTACAACAAGGCCTCGTGCTCTTATTATTTCTACTTCCAATTGTCCCTTTTTGTCCATCATTCCAACTTGGATATCACCTAAAGAGATTAAAAAAAATGCAACTACTTAAATGAAAAGGTACAATTGTATGAATGTGTGCACACCTGCGGACACATTTACAGTCTGGCATTATATAAATAGACATTAAAGTAAATAACTAAATAACTCATCTGTACCTCATCATCAATTCAGTTTAACTGAAAACTACTCAATTGTATCTTCTTACTTACAGGACTGAACAATTGATTTTCTATTATTAACAATTTAAAGGATAGGACAGCAGTTCTCAATTGGGGGCCCTGGGATACTTCAAGAGGGCTAAAGTTGAAAAACATATAGAACTGTTTTAAAGAGTTTATCGTTGATTTGCTCCCACAATGTCATGGAAAGGGAAAATCTTAACCACGGTACCAGTGTTCTTTGTACCACGATCTGATTTATGGAATTGTATCCACTGTAAAGGGTTTTTCATGGAAGTAATGTATCAAAACTATACAGAAATCTTTTAATAGAAGTGTAATCACACAAAGTCCAATTAGACGTTTTAATTTTCAGCATTTATAACATGAGTCCAGTTGACATATCAGCAGTAGCAGTCAACTGAGAACTCATGTTTGAGCCACTTCATTTATCTGCTCTTGCAT
>JANHFL010001472.1:157302-170261 GCA_032468155.1 Oxyrhabdium leporinum
TCCATTCCCTACAGCTACAAAGCAATGAGTTCAGATTGTCTGTATAGTGTGTCTAGTTTGTTTTTTTTTAATGACAGCATGTATAAAATATAAATATATAATTTTGTATCAAAAGTTTTGTAGTTTATGGCAAAACCTGGTTTGGTGATAAACTAAGTACAGTCCCTGTAAAGGAACGTTTGTGGCTCGTGCAAATGTTTGAATGCATAAAAGCAATTTCATTTTTTAGACATATTTTTGATATTTACCTGCCTTGAACACTGCAATCTCATCCCATGGGAAATCAGTGGGAATGTTTGTTTTGATTGTCTTCAGTTACATTTTAAAGTTATTTGTTGTAATTTATTTTCTGGTACATTAAAATCAAATGTGTAGCAAGAAAAACATATAGTGGGGAATCATGGATGTGCCAAGGGAGCCAAAGAAAAGTGATATGTATGATACTGCAATTACTATCTAGCTGATGCTAGAAAAGGCATTGTTCCATGTCCTTATCCATAATAGAATTGGACAAGGGGTCACAGGAGAAAAGCAAGGTTGAAGTGAACCACGGGAGAAAAAAGGATGAGAAATACTGCTAGAGGATATATTTTCCCAATCAGCCATATATCTAATTATAATTTTCCATAAAAACAACATGATGTTTTCTAGAGGTTAGATATTCACAGTTGCAAGAAAGCCATATAGAATAATGCTAAAATGTTGGATTATGAGAGGGGAGATCAAGATTTTAGTCCTTAAACACAGAAGTCACCTTGGGTTAATCTCTCCTTGTCCATGTTAATTAGCCACAAGGCATTTATTGATTGATTGATTGATTTGTTTATTTGATTTGTTTATTTAATTTGTTTGCCACCCATCTCACTTCAAAATGTTAGAAGAAATGTCCCTCTGGGTTCAGTTCCAAGTGGGGAGAAAGACACTGGAAACATGGAGGCTGCTTGGAAAAATGGTTTAATGGTGAACAGGACCACATGGGTTTTGGGTCCCAGGCAGCTGAGCACATTGAGTGGCGAGTGAGTGTTATTTATACCCTCTCTTGGGCTTTGAACTTGAGCTTCCTGTTCCTGTGGCAAGGGCAAGTATCCTATTGGCTGTCAGATTCCCAGGGGGCGGGGATCTTAGCTAACTTTGTAGGCTGTCTGTGTCCCAGGCTTAGTTGAATCTTGCTGGGTGATATAATGAAGGGGCTTTACTATTGTCGCTGAATGGCTTTGCCCTGAAGGATAACCCCATCATCCTGTAGCTGAAAGTCTTTTGTTTTGTAAATAGGCTGGCCCAGTCTTTTGTCTTGCAGATAAGCTGGCACCAAAATATCTGCTGGGGCAGGGAGCTGAAGGGAGCTGCTCTTTGTATTCAAAAACATGTTTCTCCTTTTCTTATCCAGGGAAATATAATATTCTACCCTTTTAATATTTCCTAGAATATTTCATTCTTCTGGGAGAGGGGTGGATGCTAACTTTCTACAGAAGCGACTCTGAGTTGCTACAATGTTAAATTACTTAAAACAAAATCCCTGTCGCTTGTATACTGCTAGTTTTGCTATAAGACTTAGATAAGCATAATGCAAAAACAAATGGGACTTGTGACCACACAGGGCAAATGTTAAGAAAAACAGATGCTCATAACCACCCTGAGGTGTTGGGGTTTTGTTTGCATGTGTGTATGTTTGAGTGTTTTCCTTCCTCTTCAAATCTATTTTAAGTCGAAATTATTCCAACAAATTTAAAGAGAATATAGGTGATTGACCAAGAGCAATACAGTTTGAGTGTGATTATTCATATGTCAGCATTTCTTACCCATTGCTGGAGTAGCCAGGGTCTGGCGTCCAACAAGCTGTGCAGGACCAAGTCCATCCAGGAAATCACTGAATTGGCTATCTGCTGCCAACCGCACACCAGGAAAGATCAAACTAATAGAAAGCACATCTCTTTTTACTAAGATGGTTCTAACACAAAGATCCATTATAAATTATATTATAAACATGGGCAACATTAGTTATGTTCCATTCCGTATCTACTGTATATTTACACATTGTTATTTTATGACACAAAAACATAAATTTATTACTGAATATGCTGAATATTTTATTTGATCTTAAAAATATTTTTGATCATATTACTTGTATTCTGGAGTAAGATCTGGAACCAAAAGATTCTAAGTAGCTTATATGAAAAAAAAACCACATCTCACATTTTTATTGTATGTTACAGTGTTTTAATTGTGGCTTTTAATATGGTAATACAATTGACTGAGATTTGCCTTATAGCACTTAGACTTAGACTTATATACTTCTTTACAGTGCTTTACTGCCCTCTCTAAGCAGTTTGCAGAATCAGCATATTGCTCCCAACAATTTGGGTCCTCATTTTACCCACATTGGAAGGATAAAAAGCTGAGTCAACCTTGAGCCTGGTGAGATTTGAACTGCCAAATTGCAGGCAGCTGGCAGTGAACAGAAGTAGCCTGCAGTACTGCACTCAAACCACTGCGCCACTGAGGCTCTATAATTTCTGAAAAGAACCAAACTGGACAGAACACATTTCCTGCTAATATTTTCAGTCAAATACTGAATTTAAATGTTGCTAATTAAAGGTATGTCATGTAAGCAGTTCCTCTGTTCTCAAGAGTATTTCATCTTCAAGAGTTACCCTAAGCCTCTTTCAAATTATACGTGAAGAATGACACTGAGTGAAGACAAAAGAGTTTGCCTTTAGCTAAGCATATTTGTTAGAATATTACAAAACGCCCTGCATTGCCAGATGGAACCCAGCTACTGGGATGTCTTCCTCATCTTCTAAATAATCTGGCATTTTTTTGACTGGCTGAAAAGATATTTGAAATCAACGTAAAGTATTTCTTTTGTAGTGTCATTGACAAATGATCGCATGGCTTGGTTTACCTTCTGTCTCTTCAAATGAACGTTGTTCAAGATAGCTAGCTTTATGTATATATAATAATGTCTAAACCAGTGTTTCTGAAGCTTGGCAAGTTTAATATAGGTGTATTTCAAACCCCCATAGTTGAGGAATTCTGAGTTGAAGTACTGAGAGACAGGGATTTCTGGACTGAAATCCTGGGAGTGGCAGTCCACCCATCTTAAACTTCACAAGGTTGAGAAACACTGGTCTAGACAGAAACAGCAAAACTCAAGATGGCAGTCATGGCGGTGCACCTGAAGTCCTGCCCCTTTTGTGCAGGTATGCGACACACACATACAAAAGGCATGAGCTTTGATTATACTCACTGGTGGGATTCAAATGATTTAACAACCGGTTCACCCAGGGTCAGGTTGGCTGTCGTGGGAAGCATGGCCCATAATCATCCTCCAGCTTTGCTGCACATGCGGGATGAGCCTTCCGCGATGGCCAACCTGACCCTGGGCGAACTGGTTATTAAATTACCCCCTCCCCCGCTATCAAAGTGGATCCTCAAGAGCTGCGCTGTAATGGAGAAATGGGAAATGAAGTGGCTGGCACAAGGGAAGGAGGAGCAGGGAGAAGAGGAAAAGCGACTTTCTCCTTCCCTTGCGCTGGCCGCTCCGTTGCCCATTTCTCTACTGCAGTGCAGCACGGATCCCAGGATCCACTTTCATGGGGGGAAGGGGGTGTAACTTAAAAACCAATTCGTCTGAACTGGTGCAAACCGCTGAATCCCGGTTTGATTACATTGATTATACTGCAGTGACCAACGTCTTGGCTTTGTGCTCTTTCTAGAGATGCCACTGCTCTTCCACAACAGCCTTTTCCTGCTTGGTATCTACCAATTGTGTTGAAGTAAAATTCCCATCATTTCCTTCTATCTTGCCTATTGGTATACAGCAGTGGCCAGGCATGCCAGAAACAATTGTTGGGGAAGAGGGATAGGCTAATTTTTGTATGCCATTAAATGCATATGCTATGACTGCCCTTCTTTTACTTTGTTACATTTGTAAAGAAGGTGACAGCCATATTTATGTGATAGCCAGTTTAAACAACCACTCCTGAAATTAGTACTGTGGGATATAGGAAAATTCAGCAGGGGGAAGAGTAGCTAGTGGCAGTCTAGGTGCTTTCACATCACCAAGTGATAGTAAACAATTATCAACCACTGAAGTGATGCACTCTGCTAAGATCCATGAAAAGCAACATATTTGTAGAATAAAATTTCTCTCTCTCTCTCGATAGACAGACAGACAGGCCTAGATAGATATAGATATAGATATAGATATGAATGAGTTCTTGTTGGATATGAAACCCTGGTATCAAGAGAGAGAGAAAATCACATTTATTGCTTTTCAGAAATGATATTCTATATTCAGTTAACCTTACTGGGATTTAGAATGATGTATGTTCATGTAATCGTAAACCCAATTTAAATCAATGACATTTGGTTTAGAGATATTTACTTACAATTACAGTCAGGACTTACTTTCCCTCTGAGCTATAACTGTTCATGCTGCCATCTGTGGACTCCCTGCTGGCCTGACGTGTCATCCAATTTCTCATCTCCACAGCCAACCCAGTTTCTGTGCTTCTCTGTACTGTACTCTTCAATTTTTTACCACCTGCTTCTAAAAAAAAGTAAAAACACTTAGTTGTATCAAGTATCCATATAAATAGAAATACATTTAAATGGCCAATATAAACATAGAAATTCAGAGTTGTACAATTCTGCATTAAAACTAAAAATGCTTAGAAGACATTATTTTAATGGTAGTTTTTACAGTTACCACCTGCATATGATCTTCACAGTTAAACATACACAGTCAACCAGTTTTATTTACACTGAAGGTATGAAAATAATTTTGCCTGGGTAATTAGGTTTTCCACCTAGCAATTAAATTGGAAAATAACTCTATAGACAGCCATTGTAATAACCATTGCATTAAGGGAAAGAACTTACAGTGTAAATTAGTTTAGGCATAAATAATTACATTTGAACTAAGATCCTTTTATCCAGTCAGTAGAAACTACAAAAAGGAAGTGAAACAAGATATGGTATATATGCTTTGCATCTGTTGCTTAAATTCTTCATTGATTCATTACATTTCACTTTTCATTCAGGAACTCAGGAGGAGGTATATATAGCATTCTCTTCTATTTTCTTGAACAACCTCTAAATCTAGTTAAGTTAAATAACTAGAAGAATATTATTGGCACAACAATATTGCCTTTCTATAGCAGCCTCCGTGTACACAGGCTCCCCATGTATCCGTTACTTCAGCATCAGATATTGCTTAATTTAATGCAGGGGTGTCAAACTCATGTCGTCACATGACATATCAGGACTTTTTCCCCCTTTGCTAAACAGGGCACGGGCGTGGCCAGCGCATGACGCATCCGGCCCACGGGCTGGGAGTTTGACAGCCATTATCTAATGTTTTCAGGAATTTCCAGCAGCTAAAATCAAATAGCATATTGAAGCAAGTTTTTTACAAGAAAACAAGTATTATAATTTTGATATCTGCAAAGTAAAATGGTATTTCCTTTCTAAAGAAGTTTTAATCATCGCTTCCTCTGAAGCGATGCTCTACTGAATTTGACCATAACAAGAAACTAGTATAACAACAGTAATGTTCTGCTAATCCAAATGCTTCCCATAAACAAAACACTCTGAATGCTGTTTAATATTTAATTGCTGAATATTATTATGAGTAGTTGCAGAGATTTAAATTGAGTGACAAAATAAACTCCAGTTTAATACTCAAATTCTAAGTTTGTTTATTTATTGCATTTATCAATTGCCCCAAACCCTGTTAAATCCTGAATAATGTACTCATCTAAGATAAAGTGTAACATGAATAGAATTTCTGTAAATGTATATCTTAATATGTTTTGAAACATATCCAAACTGGTGCATCTGCTATTTTTATTTCTTGCAGCATAAAGTACAATGCAGAACTGTGACTATATTTAGTTAGGAAATAGTTTGCTATAGAAAGCTTGCTAAATTTCAATATGTAAGATGTCAGAAAATGACCTATCATATGGAGCAATGATGACAAGGGACTGTGATTTTAAATATTTTATATACTTGTGATTCAACATTCAAACTTTCAGTGTTACAGTAATTTCCCCATTGCAGTTTTAAAAGCTACAAACCACAGGAATAAAGTTAATTTATTCTTCATTAAAGTACTTCTGTTACTTTTCCTCAAAATATATGGGAAATGTTATTAATCTCTATCCTCTAAAAATGTATTTAGGTAAGTACAATTTTCTAACTCCTTGAAACATATTTGCCAGATACCTCACACTGCAAGAAAGCACCCAGCCAGGACACACCAAAGTATTAATTACATATAAACTACATATTTAATTGTAATTAATGTCTATTAATTAAAATCAATTGCCTGTAAAGTAAGGTATTGTACTGTACTCATTTTTACCCATATAAACCTTCTTTCTTCTTTCCAGCAGAAACAGTGAGGGGAGAAGAAACAACAATAAAAATAACAACAATAAACAAATAATAAAAACAGGTTGAATATGGAATAAGGAAGACTAGCCCCATTGGACAGTGAAGGAAATTAGAAAAGAAGAAAGGGAAAGGGATAACCAGTCAAGGAAGGGAAAAATGAGAAATAATCCCTCTTTAGGTTTCACAAAAAGATTTAAATACACCAAATTAGCAAGTGTTCCAAGTAACAAGTGATCTTCAGATGCACCCTCCAAACTTTGAACATCAAAAGCTATGGCTGTAGTTATTTGCTCCTCCTCCCACTTGCTTAATTATGATCATGACTTCTATAGTTTGCAGCCAGATATACCAATTTCCCTACCCTCCCATTTTATTTTGTAATGTTTAGAAACACTGCTAAACATCAGTTGTCACGAATCTTAGGCAGGAAAGAATTGAAGTTCTGCCTGGTATTCATGGTGCAAAATAGGTTGCTGGACTAGAATGGCATCAAATGTCTTCCCTTCTGATCACAGAAAGCATAATCAGGTAGTTAGCAATTCAATGGTGCATACCACAGAATTTATAAATTTGCATTTGCATAATAATGGGTAGGAAATCACATTAGCAACAAGTAGGTGAGAAATTCAGATGACATATTTTATGGAAATTATTTTATTTTGGAGAAGGGTTATATTTCAAAGAGCAATGATGAAGCATCAAAGCTGTATATCAATGACAGAAGTGTTATGGAACTAAAAGAGAAGTTATCTATAAATGTCGGAGAAAGAAGACATTGTGAAAGAACAAAGTTGGATCATTACTGTATATGGAGAGACAGTACAACAAAGCATTATTTCCTTCCAAATGGTATCTCAGTTCAGAATGAAAGACAGTTCACAAGAAAACAATTATGTAAAGTTCATCCTGCATTAAGAAGCATACAAAATACGATTAGACAAAACTGAAACATCTATCAATAGCTTACAGGTTTGCCCCCATGAATTATCCATGCAGCAGCATGTAATACTCAAGTAATAGGCATTGCAATAGTCTTATTTCACTAACAGTCTGTCTTCTGATCTTGAATATGATATGGGAGGTATTTTTATTTAAGTGTCAAGTTCCTTCTAGTGTTTGAAGAACTCAAAGTCTTGATCACACAGAGAAAACAAAAATGAATGAATAAATACAGGTAGTCCTTGACTTATGGTTTAATGATGGTTCAAAGTTACAGCAGCCACTGGAAAAAGTGACTTTTTATTCACATTTGCAACTGTTGCGCCACTCTTACAGTTATGTGATCACGATTTAGGCTGTTGGCAACTGGCTTGTACTTACGACCAGTTACGCAATCTACAACTTTTTTTTTTTGTAAATTTCTATCAAAAAAACACCAACTGGGGAAATTGGATTGCTTAATGACTCTGTAAGAACTGCAGGGATTTATTTAACAATTGCTGTAAATATTGTCACCGGGCCTAACTTGAGTTATGGTTGCAATGACTTAAGTTGGAAATCCCGGTCCCAACTTGTGGACATAAATTGAGGACTACCTGTAATGCAAAGCACTGACAGTGTGAAAAAAAGACAGCTGAACTCCCATGGAATGGCTCTGAGACTCAGCCCTTTAATGAAACTAACATAATTTCTTCAAATGTTAATTTCTAAGTGTTCAATACAGAGCTCTAAAATAGAATTCCAATTTGAAATTACATCAGCTAAATAACCAAAGGTTCACCTGAGAGACTATAATTTAGCATGAATTAAAATATTGTCGCCTTTCATTCAATATACAAAATTACATAACATTGTGAATACTTAATATGAAATGCTATCTTTTGGAATAAACATACATGTTTTGTATATGATTAGGTACGCCAAACATTGCAAAATAAAAATGCTGAATAGAGAACCAAAGTCGAATAGATGATAAGCAATTTTAAATAGATTCTGTCACTGAGATTGTAAATCCACGATTTAAATAGATCGTACCTTAACACTACTACCGAATATGCATGGTGCTTTGAACTAAAAGCCCTTCCTTGAGTGAGCATATGCAGCAATAATCATATCCTTAGCTGATCATGGACTACTTGGTTCTATCGAAATGGCTGCCATTCATAGTCAATTCAAAAGCATATTTACAAACCACCACCCCCAACCACCCGAACCTGAGAAGGATGATCCCCATCCTCAAGGCCGTCACCAGTTTGTTTGCAGGAAGACAAAATATATTTTTATAAAGATGATTTGCTTTATGGCATGCACCTTTTCTTTAAAAAATGGAATCTAACATAAAAAATAAGTCAATGGAGTGGCAAGATATGACTGAATCAAAAGAGATTTTAGTTGGCTCCAATTTACCTATTTCTAAATGCTTAAAGTTTGTATTCTGAATGTTTTATAGCTCATTTGATGTTCTGCATGTATTGGCCACAAAAATAGGGCAAACCTGTTGACTTACTAATCCTTATCACACAATGCACTGATATGGTGCAATAGCACTTATATATTGCTTCACAGTGCTTCACAGCTCTCTCTAAGTGGTTTACAGAGTCAGCATCTTGCCCCCAACAATCTGGGTTCTCAATATACTGACCTCGGAAGGATGGAAGACTGAGTCAACCTTGAGCCTGGTGAGATTCGAACTGCCAAATTGCAGGGAGCCAGCAGGCAACAGAAGTAGCCTGCAGTACTGCACTCTAACCACTGCGCTACCGTGGCTCTGTTTAGCTATGTTTATGTTTAGCTATATTTAAAAGCTATGTTTAGTGAATGGCCACATGTTATATACACACAAATGCAGAACCTTTTGATGAGCAGGGCCTTCATTTAATGTATTTTTAAAGTTGAGCAGATATAGCACATAAGGAAAGAAGTTGGGGTGATGCTTGCATACTTTGTTTGGAAAAGCAATTTGTGGGTGGATTAGTTTTTAAAAACTGCATTAAGTATACTTGGAGATATAAGCAGCAGTTTTTCTTAAAAATCTAAAAATGGCATGAAATTATGTCATCAATTTTCCAAAATTCCGTTCAAAAGTATTTCTGAGGAGCATAGAAGGGGATTCAGAGTTCCATGTGGCCTTGAGGAATCTTTATTTCATGTATCTACATTTGTATATTATGATCTATTCAGTGCCAAGCATTACATATGACTGGGAGATAATTAGTCCTGAAAAAGAAGTATTAATGTTTGCAACTTTTAAAAAAATAATATGCAATGAAATAATTTCCTAATATTTGTTAGTAATACAGTGTTATTTGAAATAAATTGTGATCGGAGTGTCAAGTCTATATAATAAACTGAAACTGAACATATCTGACCCAGTTAAAAGCCTATTTTTACCCAGGCACCTAAGAAATGTCAGTAAGCTCTTTTCTGCCTTCTAAATTTAGCTTTGATTTGTCACAGTTGAAATTATGTGTTTAAAAGTCTTAGGATTTTAGAAATCTCATAGCATATTTAAAAATCACAACTTCTCTGCTATGATGTACATATAATATACATGTATGCTTGTGTGACTGATTGATTAAGCTTTTAGACAGAGCAGCACTTTTTGTCCGTAATGTAACTGCTGTATTTTTACAGTGGAAGCAAAGCTGATTAGAAAATTATGCTAGCTGAAAAAAAATGCTTCTAACTTTAAAAGTTAGAAGCATTTTGCAGTTGTATGACATTAGCTGAGAAGACAGCAAGTGGATTAGGAAATATTTCTAAACATCTGATTGTGATGCAAGCATCTATGAAGAACAATGAGGAAAAATATACATATTGAAAAGATATCACATCTGAAAGTAATAATATCATAAATATTGTACATGCAGTATAAAAAGTCACAGACAAAGACTTACTGGTGAAAAGGGTCAGATTCAGAAAATGAAATCTGTATTCCTTTTATCTGAGCATGGGGAGCAATATTTTTGCACACAACAAAGATGATATTTCTGTTGAAAGTATCAAGCTATGTGCTCCTCCTTACCGGCAGGACAGCTGTGACATATTCTATAATATGTTTTTGAGTGAGCTAGATTGTTTGATTTTGTGACTAATATAATAATGAAGAACAGAAGGTTACACTGACTCTGAAACATAAGGGAAAAGATATAATTCATGGACACATCAGTAGGACTGCCCTTGATCTTTTGTTGTCTACATAACCCTTAAACATACACACTGAGAGAGAGAAAGGGAGGGAGGGAGAGAGAGAGAGAGAGGGAGAGATTTTAAACTAACTAGCGAGAACATTTTAGTCCTAGGCTATAATTATCACATAATTATATATAATAATCACCATAATATAGATTGCAAACTTATGTCTGCCAAGTAAGCATTCACAGGCAAGCAATCTCAGGATAATCTAGTTTTAGTTTAAAGATACAAAATGAAAAAATATTCCTTTACATCTAACTTCTCAATTTACAATGTTAAATTTACAAATTGATGTAATTAAAGCAATCATCACTTCTCTGTATTCTATGTCAGAATCAGGGAGAATAAAAATGCACCTTTTATACAGTATACAGCCACAAGTGAAGAAATATTTTTCTATTTGCTTTTACTGATTACTGATATAATTCAGTCTTGACCAATAATCCCTCTACACATATAAGTATAACTCCTTTCTTTATAACAGCCAATTCCATCTGCAATAGCTATGTCACGTGCCACTGAAATAAACACGGAAGGAAGATTTTTAGATGATTATGTATTGCAAGCTAATTTTCAAGCTTTTTATAAAACTTGTCTATATACTTCAATGAAAACTAAATTATTACATAAATATAGTATTAGAACCAATTTCTACATTGCATTTTATGTGGGACTGTATTCAAAGACTACTCAAAAGCTTCAGTTGATAAAAAATACAGAAGACAACTTGTTGGCAGATGAGTCTTCTGCTATTCACATATAACACCAGTTATGGACTCTACAATGGTTACCAACAGGCTTCTGGATACACCACAATGTGCCGACTTTGAGCTACAAAGCCCCATCTCACTTTGCTTTCCAATAACTGTAAAGCTACTTATTCCAAGTAGAATGTTTACTGTTTATGTGCCACTCATTTCAATATCCAAAGCAAATTCACCAATCCTGTTTGTGTTCCTGATGAAAAAGTAGAAGGTTCGTCTTATGTATGACATGCAAGTTAGAGGTAGAACTACTACTTTTCAATAGTAGTTCCACCCCTCTGGAATTATCTGTCCAGAAATCTGTAAGGCACCCTTTTTGTTAATATTTAAGGAGGCTGTGAAAACAGTTTGGATGTCTTTGGGATACTGGGGTGGGTGTGACCAGCTTGACATCGCTTGTGTTGGGGGTGCCTGTGGTAGCCCAAGCACTCTGCCAGCAAAAATGGGCTCCCGAGCTCCGTCTTTGGCTGCGACGGCCTCCTGCAACCCTCTGCCAGCATAAACAGAGCTCAGAAGGGCTGCATGCAGCCCTCCTGAGCTCCATTTTCACTGGCAGAGGCACTGCGGGCCAGTCCTTTGCTGTTTCCAGGGTGGCCCTGAGGGCCAGATCTAAGCACTCCATGGGCTGGATCTGGCCTCTGGGTTTGGCCTTGAGTTTGACACCCCTGTTCTTGTCAATGAATGTTAAGTGCATCTATATCAACTGTGAATTAATGCTTACCAAAATATTTCAGAGTTGCATTACTAGCCTATAATTAAAACAGAAGAGATGACAATTTCTTAAATTAAAATCAATGTAGTTCTGCATTATAGTTTTAATTAAGCGTATTTATTAATTTATTATCAGTTTTAAGCTGCTATTTTCAGCACTTTCTTCATAGTAACATATTCCTAAGATATTTAGTGGTGAAAGCAGTATGAATGAAAGTATTACCACGGTCACCAGCCACCCTCCACATTAGCATGTCATCTTGCAGAAAACAAACATATCAAGGGTCTCCACAAATAATGGCCTCTCTTAGTGCCCCACTCATGATAGCGGCAATGACCTAATCCACCAGGTGTTCATGCCACCCAACCTTGTGAGATTTGCAGAACAAGCCATAATCCACCCAGGCTGCTTAGGAAGACAGTTTGGGAGCCTGTCTTCCTTCCTGATCTGCTGAAACATTGAACAGTATCTTCTGGGCAGTATCTTCTGCTACCCATTTGCTCCTCTAAGCTGCTGCACTTCGCCTTCTTCAGGGAGTTCTCTGCAGGGAAGTAAAGGATGGCCATTTCGATAGAGAAACAGAGGCTGCTCTGGCTCTATGCCCAATACACATTGTATCCTTGTATGACATAATGATTACACAAACAAGTTTTTGTGTTGCAAAGCTGTCATCATCTGGTAGTATTCAGTTTATTAACCACAATAATAACAACAGTGTCCACAGAAGGGATGTTAAGTGAGGTACTAATAGCACTCTATAAAGCCTTAGTAAGACCACTCCTAGAATACTGCATCCAGTTTTGGTCACCACACTATAAAAAAGATGTTTAGACTCTAGAAAAAGTGCAGAGAAGAGCAACCAGGATGATGAGGGGACTGGAGACTAAAACATATGAAGAACGGTTGCAGGAACTGGGCTTGGCTAGTCTAGTGAAGAGAAGGACCAG
>JANHFL010001472.1:176308-190816 GCA_032468155.1 Oxyrhabdium leporinum
AGATAGATAGATAGATAGATAGATAGATAGATAGATAGATAGATAGATAGATAGATATAGACAGACAGACAGACAGAGACAGACAGACAGGAAGACAGACAGAATCTCAAAATATTTCTATATGTATCCCTTAAAAATTTCCTTCATACCATTGCTCATTTCTTCTCTCCCTTATGCTGTCCTATGGCCATACTCTGCTTTTAAATTCCCAATCCCAGCATTATGAATTCCTTTCCAGTTATTTCTACAGCCAATTCTCATGTCCCAGAGATTTTGTTCGCAACAAAAACAATGCATTCAAGCCCAGCAACTTCTCTATTACTGGAGAGGGAGAGGAAAAGAGATAAGAGCAGAGCAGTATATTTTCTATATTTTCTTTTCTTTTATCTTATTTTATTTTAATAATTTATTTTATTTTTATTTTATTTTATTTTATTTCATTTATTATTTTATTTTATTATTCTATTTTATTTACTTTATTTTATTATTATTTTATTTTCTGCCCATCTTACCATAGGGTAACTCTGGGAGGCTTACAGTTACATATAGAATTAAAACATATAAAGTTAAAATCAGACATAAAAACTAAGGACACATGGGGAAGATGGGGGCAGGGTAGGGATGAGGTGGGATCTGTTATTACTCAATCAACCACTTCCATTGTGCTGTTGCCCCACTATTTTAATTGTTGTCACTATTTGTGATGGGACGCCATAAAAAAATTAATAAAAAATATAAAGAAATTCAGTAGTGAAAGAAAATTTTGTATTTTGCCTGTGTGATCTGAAAAAGTTCTCAAATGTGGTTCTTCTTCAAACTGAAGGGAGATAGATACCAACTGAATGCAACCATGTTCACAGTTGAACCCAGTATTCTACAACACCTTTATTAATGATTTGGATAAAAAGGTGAAAATATTACTTATGAAATCAGTAGAAGACATAAAACTGGGTGGGACAGTTAGCAGCCTAAAAGACAGAAGTAAAATTTTAAATTATCTTGATAAGTTGGAAAATGTATAGCAGCAACAGACTGCGATTTAATTAAAGTCTTCACTTAGGAAAAATAAATCAAGTATAGGACAAGAGATATATGGCTTATCATTAATACTTGAAAAAGATTTTGTGATTGCAGTAGAATGGTGTGGCTAAAAATATCCAGACACGATTTTAGGTTACATCTATAAAAATCTATTTTCCAAATCACATTCCTAAACCCTTTAAGAAAAATCTGAAGAACAAGAGTTATGTTAACATTCTCCAAATATCTGAAAGAATGTCACAGAAGAAATTATAACATATTGCAGGACACCAATAGTGTGACAGAAAAGTTTCCAATTAAATGTTAGGGGGAAAAACAGTAAAGTCCAGTTGAACAGTTGAACCAGTTACCCAGAGAGACGGTTGGTTCGTTTTCAATAGATGCATTCAAGCATCCAAGATATTTCAGTTTTAATTACTGCACTTAACGTGGTTTTGGATTCAATGCCTAAATGGCTTCCTAGAAGATCTATGATGCTGTGATTTTGTGCAGAGGCTCATGTTCAGAAAACACAACCTGTAATAATATCCCTATTTCTGAAAGCTTTAAAAGATATAATACTAATAATAGAATTAATAATTATTGATCAAAGTATGTTCCTGCCAGATAAGAATAGAATTTTATAGCATATTGCCTCAGTTTCTGTAAGATTCTGCACACACATTAAATAATAACCCATTATTATCCTCACTGATAAATTTATTCCTTTATGGGAGCAAAACTAAAGAAAAAATATATTGTCTTTTGTTCATCTGGTTTGTATTAATGACATATAAGGCCATCCGTATCAATATCCATTCTGCCTAAAGAATCCTATCTGCATAGCTCCATAATGTTATATTTATATATTGTAAAATATGTCGGTATGACAGAATTCTGTTAAAATGACAAAAATCTAAGAACTGGATGGCCTTTCTATATTTATCTCATGAATTCCAGCTTAATAAGAATCAAGGTCAACCAATTGTTGGCCTTAATTTCTGTACTATACAACAGAGGTTCTCAACCTGTGGTCTGCGGACCACTGGAGGGGGGGGCACAATGTCATCACAGGGGGTCCACAAAGGCTTGAAGAAATGTTATGATTTCAATCTTGAGTTAAGTGTTGGGGGCCCGTGGCCATGGTTCATGGCCACAAAAGATATTTAAAGGAGACCAATAATGAAGAAAAGGTTGAGAACCATTGCTATACAAGATGGGCAACATTTCTGTAATTTGTTATTTCTTTTGTAAAATTATTTAACAAATTAGAACATTGGTCGTCTAGTAAAATACTAAAGTAAAATTTAATGATGGACACAAAAAGGAAACATAAAGATGCTACTGCAAATGATAGAACTCTCTAATAAATGGAGATCTAATTTTACCTGAGATCATCCTGTGAGTATCTCCTTTGCAAATCTTCTTTATTGCTTGTTTCTGTTCCTTCCTCAGTTATCTCCTCTTGGGCCCCTTCATCCTCTTCTGCTTCTTTATCTTCCTCATCACAGTTCTTTGTCACCTCCTCCCCTTCCCCTTTTTCATCATCTTGTTTATCCAACTTTTTCTCCATTTCCTGATTCTCCTCTTCTTTCTCAAGGAATACTTCCCCATCCCCTTCCTCCCATCCCTCTTTTCTTTCCTCATGTGATCTTCCGAAGGTAACAAAAATTGAGGAAGCATGCAAGCAAACGAAAAAGAAGACAGAACCCAGTTAGGAAAGCTAGACAGAATCAAAACATTTACTGAACTGAAGGTGGAGGAGGACAGCCACAAAATAAATGCTAAATGGCAATGATGAGAGGGGGAAAAACATGCAGCCCAATTCTACGAACTAATTAAGATAGACTCTTACTATTTTTAAGAGCAGAAATGGCAAAAAGTCTGGACAATAACATAAATAACAAAAATATCTGTATAGATATTCTTTAAGATGTACAACAAAAATACTTATGAATCTTTCTGTGTGTGTTGTACACAAATTCACATCTGTAATACTGCTCTATGGCTTTGTGAAATCCATAACCACTACCAACATTAAATATTATCTTGTCTGCAGGAGGAACGTTAAGGTGCATACAACTGCACACACAATGAATGAACATAACTCTACAGTATCCTGCTTCACATGGAACACAATTTGGCTCTCCTATAGACAGAATTAAAGCAGTACTGAGGGGGGGAGGAAGTTTTTAGAAGAGGCCTATTTTAGGAACATCATAATGAGGTTTGTACTGCCATGACATACATTTATGAAATGTGGTCATTAAGATCCATATGTGACTTATTATAACCCAGAACATTTATATTAAATTGACCTATAGTGTGGAGTTTTGAAAGTAAGTAACTTACCTACTTTCAAAGAACGTAAACAAATGCAGAAGGCTACACTGAAATTTCAGAAAGTGTACTGCAAGAGAGATGTACTGGGATCCAGCTCAATTCATGAAAAACAAGATTAAAGCAGACTTGTAGTTTCTTACCTAATTTTCTTGTTTCCTCTTGGCCGTTCTGACTGCACAGACATATAACTAGTGCTGCTAAAACGGGATGCACTACTGGTTCTCGAGACTGCTGATACATCGCTGACATCACTGTCCGAAGACTTGTTGGAGACATTATCAGAACCTCGTTGAGGGTCCCGCCCGGGACGATACTGTAATACAAACAAACTATGATGTTCAAGGTAGCCTTAAAGGGATCTTGTTCTTTTAATAATTCACTATCCAAGCTTTTTATTTGTCTAAAGAGGGTGATTATTTTTTTTAACATATCAGCATTCCCCAATAGCTAAGATTTAATTTACTTGAAATATCTCAAATATTTTTCTTTAATGTGCTCAAAGCAGTTTGTGTGATTTAAAAATGCAATTAACAGTAAAATAATATTACATAAATATAAAAAAATGAAAGCTATTTTAAAGGAAGGGTATGAAGGCCTGCAAAATCTGAACCAATGTGTGGACCAATATAAAATTCTTGTTGCAATTATTTCATTCATTTCATAAAAATTGAGACAGTGTTTTAGGTCATCACCGAACAGTGATATATAACAATTAGGAAAATTCATATTTAGTTGTAACAGGGATGTTACAAACTATCTCAAAAATGTTGCCAGTGTTTCGTTCTTCGTTTTAACTATGACAACTTTGCACAAAATACAGTAGAACCTCTGGTCATGACCACAACCGAATTGGTTCCAACCAAAAAATTCACATTTTTTTTAGGTTCGGGTCATGATCAAATCAGGTTGCGACCAAAGTTATGGAATGAATTATGGTAGCGACCAGAGGTTCTACTGTATAGATTAAATAATTGTCAACTTTAACATAAAATTCTTTGGAAGATGGATGTTTTATCTTTTGTCTTGTATACAACCAACCAATTTAATTTATTCTATAAACCACAGTTAAACAAATGTGTCCATAAAAGATTATATTAATTCTACAGCAAATTAGCACAGTAAATGGGCATTTGCATTCAAGCTCTGAATCTTAAATAATATATATATATTGTATTATTCCATGGAACTGCATTCATTATAGTAGGATTGGTGAATACCTTTTTCCCCAAACACATTACAATATGGCAGTACCAGATGGCTGGGGAGTTTACAAAGAGAGAACTAAAACGAACAGCAGATAAATCGTTCTTCTGATTGTTTGAAACATTTGAGTTTCTTGCCAGGAAATGTATTGAGAGAGACTTATGAAATCAAGAAAACTATAGGAATGTCAGAGAAAATGTTTTCATACCAATGAAAGGACAACCAATGAAGATAATAACCTGCTAATTCCTTTCCAGGAGTTAATTTGTGAAACATGTTGCAACAAAATTTTGGCATAACTTTAAAATGAGAAATGATTAGATAACAAAGATTCATGGCTGGCACATGGGCCATATTACCAATTTCCATGTTTACAGGCACTTTATCTGTATGCCAGATGTTAAAATACATAAAACGCCTGATATTGATTTTAATCAATGATATTAACTCTTCTTGATTCTAATAATATTTCTTTTCTTGTTTTTATAATTTTATAATTTATAATTTAGAACCACACTGGGTCTTGTGCAGAGAGAAAGTGACATATATAAATAAATAAATAAACATAAATAAATCTATAAATCCATAGCAGTAAGGAAAAATCATGAACTTTAGAAAGAAATACAATATTAAATATCTTCACAATCTCTAATTTAGTAATGCTAATAAAACATTTTAAAGATTTCTTTAAAAATTCTTAAAAATTTCTTTTAAAAAATTTATTAGAAAATTAAACTATATATACAGCATTATATTGTATATATTATATTTAAATGTATTTTAATGTGTATTTTCTGCATACACTCTGCATGGCAGGGAGAACATAAATATTTTAATCTCAATATTATATATAATATAAAAGTGTAAACTAAATTGTTACTATGTACAGATATAAAAACATATTCTAAAAATTAACAAATTGTTATAAAAATTTGGAAAAGAACTTTAGAAATGAAATAAAAATTTCAGAGAATAACAAATAATTATTGGGATAAATTTTTATTTTATCACTAAAAATTCTAGGCCAACATTTCCCATGCTAAAAACTGACTAGAATGAAAGTATATTAGGTATGTGAATTTAAGATCTAGATTTTGATTACTTTCTAATCCAAAGCATTTATAGTACAAGACAAAATAAAACTATATGCAATATTGCATTTATTAAAAAAAATCCCCATATTTAAAATTGTATAATGCAACTTCCACTTCTTTGCACTCAACAGGATTTTGACCAAGCAAAAACAAGGCAGTTTTTCAAAACTTCAAGAAATGCGAGACAGTTTTCTATACAGTAGGAAATATGCATTTTTAAGCATCATGAAGGAAAGATGCTTATCTGGCTGCTTTAAATATTTTCATAGCAATTTAGTTTCTAAGCTCTTTGAGGTTTTTTTCTGAAATGTGCAGAAATACATTGCTTTCAATAGTCTGAATTCAAATCACATATGTTCAGCTCAGTAAACGTCAGTACTGACAATTCATTTTATCATCTGCTGTAAATACTATATGCCAAATTATAAACCATATATCATTCTAATCAGTTTTCACTGAGTTTGCATTGATTGGACTGATTCCAAATTTATATTACAAAAGAAAGCACTATAAAATAATAGATCTGGCTGTAGTAATAATTGTAGTAGACCCACAGGAATCAGTATTATCTTTAATCCATTGATTTTAGTCCATCTTCAAGAAACTTTACTTTAACCTATATGTTCAGTAATCATTAATACTTTTTGTTTGTACTTGTCCATATTTCTTCCGAATGTATGTATACACCACTGAAAGAAAAATGTATTATTTAATGTTCTGAAGACAGAAATTACCAGTTAAATCTGTTCTAGCTAAAAAGGTTTTTAAAAAATAGCCTAGTGTAATTTTAATAACAAATAGCATTTATCACTTTTGGCTAAAAACAATTCATGCTTTGCCCATGCTTAATATATATTATTTCATGTTCTGTTAAAGCTGGATTAAAGCTGTTTAAACCATATCTGGGAGTCCTATCACTATTACAGATATTTAGTAAAATACAGTTATAACCATTTGTTTAGTGACTATTCGAAGTTACAGAAGCACTGAAAAATTATGACCACTTTTCACACTTAGGACTATTGCAGCATCCCCACAGTCACCTAATTAAAATTTGGATCCTTGGTCTGTATTTATGAAGGTTGTAGTGTCCCGGGGTTAAGTGATCACCTTTTGTAACTTCTAGCAAACAAAGTCAATGGGGAAGCCAGATTCACTTAACAACCATGTTACTAAGTGCAGTGATTCACTAAACAACTGTGGCAAGAAAGGTCATAAAATGGGGCAAAAATCACTTAACAACTGTCTTGCTTAGCAATGGAAATTCGGGGCTAAATTGTTGTCATAAGTCAAGGACTACCTGTAATGGGAACCAATGCCATGGAAGTACCTGAAACTGATAGGAAGCATTATAAAGTAGAAACGGTTAACTATTGTTAGTGTCTGGAGGCAATAGAAATAAGGAAATATCAGCAACTATATTGAAGTGAATCAACACCCTTTGAAAGGTGTTGGGAACAGAATTATAGCAACAGAAACCATATATTGGTATATGGGTCAATTTGGGTCAAAGAGGCCATCTGCATTAAGATTGAACAGCCCACTCTCAACAGAGTGGGAGGGATACAACATCACCTATCTCCTGTTTACAACATAGTCTTTTCAGCAGTTCCAAGAAAGTTCCACACCCATTTGCACTATTCGGGTGACTCTTGAAGGCCTCCAAGCAGCCTCAACGGCTCTCAAAAAGAGTGCAAAAGACCAGATGACCACAAGGAATATACATAAATCCTTCCAGCCTCTACCATTCAGTCAGAACTGAAGAAGCTTCTTGGATGAGAAGCAAAATGTCTTCAAGGAAAAAGAAAGTCCAATTGCCTTTAGAAAAAAGCACCTTGCAGAATTAAGTTTCTCAATGGATTCTGAATGAAAATCCACAAAAAGTGACAAGGAATAGTCTACTAGTAACATTTTGCCTTTTCGGTCAGAAAATATACATAATTGTAAACAATTTTTGAATCACAGCTTCTTTTTTTACAGATGATTACTTTGGAATAACTTAGAAATACAAACAACTTTTTTTCTGAATCATTTAGGTCATAGAACCTTTTGTCTTGAGAACATTTTATTTTTATATGCCGCTAAAAGCCAGAGTATTCTAATATTTATTCTAATTCTAATATTTATTAATATTGCTTAGCATGTTGAATGATAGCTAGCAAATATATGCATTTCCTGATAATAGAATAATGTTTCAATTTCCTTTCTCTGTCTTTTGTGCACTTTGGGTGTCCCAAGAAACATTATTTTGCTTTTTTTGTTGTTTTTATTCATTTTGTTCCATGAGCTTTATTGTGCTTGGTCCTCCATTCTCATGGTACTTGAGTATTAAAAAATATGTTTTCCTGTTTATTACCCCCAAGAATGTTTAGAACCGATTTTATACCAAAAATACTTTTGATCATCATTTGCAAGTCTTTCTTTCTCTTTTTTGCCTCATAAGGCAGGCAAGAATTTTTTTTCTTCATTTTTTCCCTTCAACTTCATTTTTTCCTTCAGCTTCTTACTACAAATCTGATGTTTCTAGTTTTAGAAGCAGACTTTTTTATCATTTGTACAAGGTGGCTTCACAATATATCCCATTGCACCTACACTTTTAATTAGTTACAGAAATGAGGGGAAGCCCTTTATGGGGGAAAAAAGGATACTTTAGTGAAGACTAAATTAATAAATTTTAAATTTAATAAATAGGAAAATTGCCTAAACTAATGGTCATGTGTTTGTGTGGTGGTGGTGGTGGGACTGCATTTATAAAATTTATTTAGCTAGGCTAAAATTTCAGGAGAATTTATCCCTATTTTCAATACACACACAAGACTCCATTTCCAGCCACTGGGATATGCTATATGTTAGAAGAAAAAGTAGATACAGAAGCATAGCAGCACGTGGATGAAGATGTTGTGGCAGACGATTGGTGAAAAAATGAAACCTGTTTTCTTTCTTCCTAGATAACATTAAAAAGCTTTCTGAGCTGACGAAGAGATATCGTATGAAGCAAGATACAGCAGCTGAGCATAGCCCATCCATAGGAAAGTTATATAACCATGTGATAGATGCTACTGTCACTGATGCTACTGGTGGGGGAAAAGACTGGTCCCTCAGAAGAGTTTGTGAAGGTCTGTGTGCCTTCCTAATGATCCATTTCAATAAGATTAGTAACTGACCCAAAGGAATTAGAATAAAGTAGTAAAGGTAAACCCAGACAAAACTGAAATCCTTTGCACAAAAAGCCCATTACTGTATAGGAAAAAAAAGTCTGTTCCAATTAAATTTTCCCTTAAAACGAGAACGACTTGGGAGATTATTATTAATGATCAGCTATTTATTAAAGCATCTAATTTGCATAAATAAATAAAATTGAGTTTGCACTACTTTGAGGTAGATTGTTGCTTTCCATCTTGGTAGAATCTGACAAGATCACAATTCTGTATATATTAGCAATGCCTTAATGTAATTACTATAATGTATTTTATTTCAATGAATTAAAAAACAATTCGAAGTTTTCAACTCGGGTATCACATGGCACCTTTATTTTATCTACTGCTTTGGTTACTAGTTCGCCTACAAGCATAATTCAAATTGCAGAGCATTACTACTAAAGATATATACAGGACTAGATACTTACAAGGCTATTACTATATCAATCAAGTATTTAAAACCCTTGTATATACCACACCACCATGATAGTGCCTGACAGAGCATCATGTAAGGTCAGCTGCTGCTTCACCTATATTCCATCAGAAATTGAACATTCTCTTTTAAACCACCATTGGACTTTGCTGTCATTTAAGATCAATTATGGAACATTAACTTCTGTTCCTTTGCTTCTCCTTCTATTTCATAATTAATGCAGTGATGTGTTTTAATGATTTAACATTGCATGTATATTTTAATACTTATCAGTTTCTTTCAGCAGCTATTTTAAGGAAAGAAAAAAGGAGATTATTTGACTTTTAAGCTACCCATTATCAAAGTTTTGGGTGATATATAAAAGTGAAGCATGTTGAACAACAAATCCCATAGTAGCATCAAATTATTAATTGCCACCTAAGATTTTTAAAACATTAAAAAATTAATAATACACAACTAAATATTGTTACAAGTCAACAAGAATAGGTATGTTTTAAAGCATTCTTTAAACTGCAAATAGCAATTCTACTACCTCATGACCACCACAGAAAAAGTCAGCCCCACTCTGGAGTTAATCTGAGCAAATTGTAAAAATTTTGCAGGAAGAGACATCTTAGCTAAATGTAAGTAAATATAATCAATAGCTGGCATTCTACCATGTACCCGCAAAATATCAAAAGAGAATCACAAATCTAGGGTGAAAGATTTTAAATTATTTTGACAGGGCAACCTAATACTGAGACCTTTTTAGAATGGGATGTCATCCAAGAAGATCTTAAACAGAATAGATTGGATTGTATCTGGATATATTGTTTTAACTACTAGCCAGATCAGTTATATGTTGCAGTTGCATGTTAACCTAAGATGCTTTTGCATTTTGAATTAACACAGAACAGAACAAAACATAATAAAGCTTGCCATCTATAATTGTTGTCTAAGTTTTTAGTCTACCCTCTGAGATGGACCTAGAGATACTTATCAATTAGTCAAACATTATTAGTCAAACATCACAAAGAAATATTTATTGAATTTTGCATATATATATTACATGTTAAATGCCTTGGGGGGGGGGGGAATCTGCAGCTATTTTTATTTTTTTTCATTCTTGATAGTTTACCATTCAGATAAATCAAGCAAAATGTGTCTATCACAGTGGCCCCCAACTTTTTGGGCACCAGGGACCAGTTCTGTGGAGAGAGGTTTTTCCGTGGAGCACAAAAGTTTCACATGCTGCCTGCATCCTGTAGATGGCGCTTCGCTTCTTTGTGCAGCCCGGTTTCTGCCATGCGTGGCTCATTGCCAGTCCACAGACTGGGGGTTGAGGACCCCTGGTCTATAGTATAGTTCTTTTGATTGTAATCATTCAATCTCCACTTTTCTTTTTTTTTGAATGTACAGCTTGGGAGTGAAGGACATGAGAACAGGCATGGTGGCACAGTGGTTAGAATACAATACTGCAGGCTAATTCTGCTGACTGCCGGAAGTTGACTCCATCTGAAAACAAGTGAAATGCTTTCTAAAATCTAAAATGACAAGGGTGGTATCTGGGATTCATTCAAAACTGTAAATTCTGAGGAAGTGACCACTGTCCTCTATGAGAGGAGCACTCTCATTTGTGGGCATAATCCTTCACCTTCCTGATTGGTTTGACCTACAGTGAAGAAAGAAGGTACTGGGTTTAAATGATTGCAAATTCCTCTTATAAAGAGGGTCAATAGTGCCAGACTTAAAAGTCAGTGGTGTGCCCCCTTCTTAAGACACCACAACTGAACCAGTCAACATGGATATTTAAAGAAAAGTGGTTGGGAATGAGGTAGGATGTCAGTTATAGAAGGTTGTGAATAATATCTGGATAAATTTAAATTGAGATTCAGACTTCGATATGAGATAGACACTGCATTGGTCACTATTCTTCATAACTAGATGAGGGAGTGCATCTCTTTTAGGCTTGCTTATATTTTTCAGCATGCTCAATACCATTCATTAATAGTATTGCCATATGGGCAATATAGATTTCAGCAGACTTCTATCGCACACATAGGATTAAGATACCCAGCTAGAATAGAGCAGAAGACAGGATCAGGAGCTGTAGACTTCATGGGTTTGGGGAGAAGAGCTTTTATCATTTCACCCTATAGGCCCAGCTATTGAGTGAAAGTGTTGCTATATTGCTATTGATCAGAAGTCACTTCAAGATTTTAGCATTTATTTAAAAATAACTAAGTGTTAGGAAGGCTGAAGACATGACTTCTGACAGCTGTCTTTTTAGTGATTAAAACAAGTGAATTAACCAGTAAATTAGTTAAGAAAGCAAGTATAAATGTAGAATGTTTCCAGGCTTTCTACAAATGTAGCTAGCTATTAACTATGTGAATTAACATATCATAAAAGTAGAGCTCTTCATTTGACAGGAATAACACCTGTTCCTATTACTAATCTTATACATTTACAATTCAATGGATACTCTGCTAATGAAGGCTGGAAGTTTAAAATTCTGATTTGTTTAAATAAAATTGCTATTTAATTTAGATTCTTTGTGTCTAATTTTATTATCCAGTGATCTTGTACTTTAATCAAGCCTTTCGTATGAACAAAATTTTGAATATAAAAGGAAGATATTATAGATGCTGGAGGTTAGATGTGATATATCCGTATTAGAAATCTATAAGCAAGATTCTAAATTGAACATATAGTATTAGTGTTGAAGTAAAAGTTGGTACAGCTGACATGTAGCCTTATATGCTCTTCACTATATCATTTTCTAAATTAGCACCCATTTCTATTTCTCCACCATCGTCTAAAAATATGGAGGTGGAAATTATTAAGATTTTTTTAATAGTAACTCCTACTTCCTTTTGCTAACAGGCTTACGGCTATACCAATTCCCATACACATTTTTAAACTAGCATATATTTCAATAATATTAGAGGCAATAATCACATTAGAGCTTTTAATGCCATGATACCTAGTATCCATCTATGTCAGGGTGGTCACACTCCCGGCCCAGATACATCATGCGCTGGCTACGCCCAAACCCGGTTAGCAAAGGGGGGAAAAGTCCCAATATGTCATGTGACGACGCTGTGACGACATGAGTTTGAAACCCCTGCTCGATGGTAACTGAGTTTCAGTATTGTAAAACTAATACAGATAGTTCGCGACTTACAACAGTTTGTTTAGCAATCGTTCAAAGTTACAACGACACTGAAAAAAGTGAATTATGACTGTTTTTCACACTTTAAGACCATTGCAGCATCCCCATGGTCACATGATCAAAATTCCGACAACTGGCAATTGGCTCTTATTTATGACAGTTGCAGTGTCCTGAAATCATATGATCACCTTTTGTCACTGTCTTGCTTAGCAATAGCAATTTTGTGCTCAATAAAATTGTCCTTTATACAGAACTACCTGTATAAAGATAAGCATTCTTTGGGTGATCAGATTTTCTGTATATATTTCTAAAAAGTGATCCAAATAAGACCATTCTTGAGATTCATTATGTTATATAACCTAGTACAATATAACATTCTTCCCAGCAATCCTACCCAAATTTGAAATTATTCTACAGTTTTAAAAAAATAGAACTAAGAACTGTCTCAAGACAATTTGCTGCTTGAGGCCAGTCAGGCAATTACACTGCTACATATCTATTTCACCATAATGTGGAACCAACATCAATTAATTTATTTTAACACAGAAGATGAAACAGACGATCCCATAAACATTTCTATTCATACCTTATAATATAATTAAGTGACATATTAAATAACTAAACATTTTCTCCTCGCTTTTCATGACATTCAAAAATTGCTGCCACAAGTGACTGCTTCTTCTTTAATAGAAGCATAAAATAAATTTTATTTTCATGGTAATGGAGAAATTGTCTTTGCTGGAAGTACCACCCAATGCAGCTGGAAACAAACATAGAGAAAGAAACCTTAAAATATATTTTTAAAGTTTATCTAAGGGAATAGCTGTTCCCTTGACAAAATCGATAAAACATGCTCAAGCATACCTCTGTATATCACATTGTGTATATGACAACACATTTTTGTTGTTATTAATTTCTGGCAGTTGTTTTTATATCTACATATCACACTGGCATAAACAAATTTATTTTCACAAAAAATATTGTCTATAACAGAAAGATTTCTGTGTATCACATTTCTTCAAACCTGAGCCCTGAAAATTTCCAAAGTATTGTAAAAACCTAGTGAAACAAACAATACTATTTTTCCAACTGCAAATAGGGTTTTTGGGTCTGAAATTTAGATGAATTTATATCAGTGTCTTATCACTAATTGCCGAACAAGAAAACTGCTGGTATAAAATGTTTCATTTACGCTCACAGTTTTTTGAAATATGATAATGTAAAAAAGGAGCAGAGAATTGTAAGCCATATAAAATATGCTTACAGTACTATAATTTTAGACAAAATATGTACCCTGAAATCAATGAAATCCTGGCATTCCAGCATCTACTGTTGAAGTTTCAACTACCCCGAAAAAAATGTGGAGGCATCTCCTGGATAAATAGCATTGTGCTTCTTAGGAAAGGGCCTTTGCAAGGTCACCCCAATACTCCCAGGCTACAGCTGGCATAATTCATCCCCCAACTCTTTATTTCAAGAAAATAAATCTATTTAGATAAAAAATTCAGCAAAATTCCTTTCCTATCTCCAGCTACAGCTAGTATGACCCAGTAAACTTTGTAAGTACAGATGAACTTCCCTGGTCCTGGTTTACCAGCAAATCATGTTTTACTACCTTTGATTTTTGTGCTTTATTAATCATTTGCTGTTTCATAAAAACTGAAAAGTAACATTTTATATTTGTAGAGCAAAACAATATCTGTTTGTATCCTATACAGGTAGTACTTGACTTATAACAGTTTGTTTAGCGACCATTCAAAGTTGGAATGGCACTGAAAAAAGTTACTTATGACACTTAATAACAGTTGCAGTGTTCCCTTGGTCACGTGATTTACATTCAGATGCTTGACAACTGGTTCATATTTATGATGGTTGCAGTCAGTGGTGAAATTTAATTTTTTTCACCACCGGTTCTATGGGCGTGGCTTGGTGGCTGTGGGTCATGTGACTGAGTGGGTGTGGCCAACTCAACATCACTCATGGCAAGGTGGGGTGGTGGCACCTTGCTATGAGTGATGTTTATTTGGCCACGCCCACCCAGTCACATAACCGATTCTGTAGAGA